>MCJB01050574.1:356473-377344 GCA_002018475.1 Nicotiana obtusifolia
GGGGGGTTAGTGTTGTTTCTTCTTCGCGATCGTGGGTGGTGTTCCGCAATCTCGATTGGGCATAATATAAGTTTTCTATATCGAGGGTTATGATATTTTTATCACTTTTTGAGTTAGAGAGTTCGGATTTGGGCGATTATGGAGGGGATTTTTACACTTTGGATTGGGTTAAGCGTTCTTTACCCGGATTAGATAATATTTCATGATTCCATCTTTGTTTTTGTCATTAAATTAGTTATTTGAATTGGAGAAATTGTGGATCTTTGTAAAAACTTTCAAAAATGTAAAATGATAAATTTGAGGCTGATTTGAAGTCGGAATTGGATAAATTTGGTATGGTTGGACTCGTATCGGAATGGGCATTTGGATTTTGTGAGTTTTGTTGGGTTCTGAGGTGCGGGCCTAGGGTTGAATTTTGGGTTATTTTTTTTTTAGTTTTCATTAAAGATCAAAATTTTATTATCCGGAATTGTTGCTTATGATTTTTATTTATGATATTAAGTTATTTTGGCTAGATTTGAGCTGTCCGGAGATTGTTTCACACAAGAAGGTCATTTTAGAGTATTGATTTGCTTCTTCGAGGTAAATATCTTGCTAACTTTGTGTGGGGAAACTAGCCCTTAGAATTTGAGTCGTTCGTGCTATTTGTGTCATGTGAAAGCCGTGTACGCGAGGTGACGAGTGCTACTCGGGCTTATATGTGGAAATTGAACGGCTTAGAATCTTAGGCTTCATTCATGTACTTATTTGAAATTGTTAGCAGATGTTATATCTTTTATTTGTCATGTTTACTCCCACATGCTTTATTTGAAGTTGTTGTTACATGTCACATCCTTTAATTGTCAAGTTTACTCTTATATGCTTTATTTGAAGTTGTTATCTCTTTTATCATTATGTGACTTCCTTTATTGTCGAGTTATTCTTAATTGAAATTGTTGTTACATGATAGCCTTCTGTTGACGGGTTATTCTCATGCATTAGACGTAGTTGCTAGTTGGTGCCATCTCTTTCATTGTTAGTCTATTTCATACACTATTATCCGAAGTTTGTCATTTCATAGAAATACCTTCATTATCGAGTTTATCCTTTTAGCAATTTATTGAAGTTGAAGTTATTGCAAGTCATTAATCTATTTTAACTAAAGTTGTGATAAACGGGGGTGTTGTTCATTGTTGAGTTACTTTCCCATTCATTTTGTTGTTATTGAAATTCTATACACATTGTGTTTGAGCCGTGGGCTACTTGTTGTTGAAATATTGATATTGTTGGTTCTTTTGGAAAGGTTGTGGCCTATGGGCACTTGTGCTACGAGTTGATATGTCGTGTTGTTGTGATGTTAGCACATGTGAATTGTTGAGTGGTCTGATTGTTGTTATGCAGAACATAAGGGTGGCATCTCATTGTTGTTGTTATGGGGGGCATAAGAGTGGCATCTCACCGTTGTGATTGTGCATAGTGATACGGGTGGCTATTGTGCTATTGTTCGGGCAGAACGGTAAGGGTGGCTATTATGTAGGGTTATACGGGTGGCTATCGGAATGATACGGGTGGCTAATGATATTGTCAGGGCGGAGTGATACGTGTGACTATCGGAGAGATAAGGGTGGAAATGTCAGGGATGATGTGTGATGGTCTGGGGGCATTATGTTGATGATATTCGTGTGATATGTCATGGGCGGCTTTCTAGCAATGCCCCATGACCCCTTGAACGCGCCCCATAGCGTCCTGGCAAGCCTCCCAATGCCTAGCGCCATGGCCGGGCCCATGGTCTTGGTCGTCGCCTAACTGATATCCCTAGCCAGTGCCCAGCCGCAGGCAGATGCCAACAGCATCGCGCGCACAGACAGTGCCGTGCGCGCAAACTCTTATGCTAAAGACAAGGTTGCTGCCAACAAACTGACTTCTATTTTGTAGGAATCTAGGTCCTTTACATTGTAAATATAGAGTAGTTTTATTTCCTGTAATTCCATTTTGTCTCTCTAGCTTAGTTAGGTCAAGTCCTGTAACTTTGGTTTTTTTTTTTAAGCACTATTAGTGGAGATCAAGCAATCAAACAATTCTCTGTACTGATGTCCCTCCCTCTCGACACTGTGTTGCTTTTCGGTAATAACTTTCGTTAATGCAATCAAGCTTTCTTTCATTCTCAATTCTCTTTTTTGTTCTCTCAATTGCTCTTGACATTGGTTTTTCCGTATGGCACTGACAATCTCGTCTTGTGTACGGAGGGGACCTCAGTTGGCGGATAGTAACTACACGAATATCGGCTGTTAGCCTTACGTCGCCCTTCAAGGAAACTCAGGAAGGCGCCGCATAATAGTTGGTATCAGAGACTAGGCTCGCATCGGACGAGGGAACACATTGCCATTACCACCATTTCTGACTATGGGGAATTATGACCCTCGAAGAGACGGTTGACATATTACGGCGCATCGTGGATATGGTGCCTAATCTAAGAACCACCCTAGTGCAAAGGTTGGATGACCTGGACCGTAGGATACGACACGCCGAAGGTGACATTGCGAATATTAGTCGCGACTCTGAGGGAGAGCAGCAAACGGCAGCCACAGAGGCAGCCAAAATTTTTGGTAAATTCCAGGGCCTCCAACAGGAGCGTACCGAGGATTTAGCCTACAGGGCACAAGAGGTAGACAGGGTGACTGCCATGCAGCAAACTATAGACAACTTGACAGGCCAACTCAATGTTGTTAATGCCGCACTACAAGGCCTACTTCGAGGAGGCGAAAACCAGATCGGGAGTGCTGTGAACCTCGCCCCTGTTCCACAAAACCTTAAGATTCCTAAGCCAAAACCATACAATGGGGATAGGAATGCCAAAGAAATGGAGAACTTCATCTTCAATATCGAACAATACCTTCGATGCCATGGGGGAGTTAGGAGAAACGAAAAAGGTAGCAACTGCTTCCATGTATCTTCAAGGTGATGCTAAACTATGTTGGCAGGTGAAATATGAAGCCATAGGGCCGGTTAAGATACTTTCGAGACATGGGCTGAACTGAAGGCAGCCATACGCCTACAGTTCTTCCCCAAAAAATGTTGGGTGCAATGCACGGAGAAAGCTACGGGAGTTCCACTAGAACAAGTCAGTACGAGATTACGTGCAGGAATTCTCTGCCCTCATTTCCGAAAGGTTGGAAACCTTATGCTCTTATGGAACTACAAAGACAAAGGGTAGACAATTTACCCAAGGCGATCCAAGAAGCAAAATGCCTTAGGGACTATCAAGTGGAAGCTCGGATTGATAGGCCTCAAACGCCTGTCCGAGGGGCATAAAAAGGGGACCAACCTGGCAATGGTGGCCACAGCAGAAGTGGAGGAGATTGGAGTGCTACCAAATCTAAGGCTCCTTCCTCAGGCAGCAATAGTGCTGCACATAGCAACAACGATCAGGGGAGGAAACCCCCTTTAGGATGCCATTATTGCGGCGGGCCACATTGGAACAATGAACGCCCACATGCATAGATGAAGGCCCATCAAACTTTTTTGATGGGACAGATGATGACACAGATGATGCTGACCAGGTCGAACCAATATATGCCTTCAACATACTTGTTTGTTCTATTTTTGAAGCCTTAGCAGGGACAAATGCTGGTATCCGTAAGAAGAACGACCCATGCTCGACGCTAAAAAAGGGAAAAAGAAGGCGGATGAGAGGCCTCCTCTTAACCGAGGGAAGACCTTGATGTTCATTGGATAAAAGTTAATGGAAAGCCCATTTGGGCGATGATGGACATGGGCACTACTTACAACTACTTAGCCTCAACTCAGGTGCAATGCCGTGGCCTAGTTGTTAGGAAGGGCAGAGGTCGTCACAAGGCTATTAACTCATTGCCTCAGCCGGTGGGTGGAATATCCAAAAGAGTGTCAGTGAAGCTTGGTCTTTATGAAGGAAAAGTCTACTTATGCGTTATGATCATAGATGACTTCAAGCTGATAATTGGGCTCTAATTCATGAGACAAACCAACACCATTCCAATGCCTTATGTCAACATGCTATTGATGATAGGAGCAAACCGGGCCAAGCCCTGTATTATTCCCTGCACAACCATAAAGATGGCCGCTGAGAACATCTCGGCCTTGAAGTTGAAGAAGGGAGTCAAAAGACATGAACCTGCGTTCCTGGATACCCTCTGTATTGAAGATATAGAACGCTCCTCGGGTCCTATTCCTGCACCCGTGAAGGAGCTGCTACTGGAGTTTGAAGACGTCATGCCATAGGAAATGCCAAAGTGACTCCCGCGTAGGCACAGTGTGGACCATGAGATTTAGTTGGTGTCGAGTGCGAAGCCACCCACCTGGGCGCGTTATAAAATATCACAACCCGAGCTCACCGAGCTTCAGAGATAGTTGACAAAAATTCTAGACATGGGGATCATTGTGTCCTCCAAGTCCCCTTATGGGTCCCTTGTGCTATTCCAAAAGAAACAGGATGGAACCCTACAACCATGTGTGGATTATCGATCCCTAAACAAAATCACCATGAAGAACAAGTACCCTATCTGCTAATGGCAGACTTGTTCAATAGATTGGGCGGTGCCACATTGTTCACCAAAATAGACCTGAAGATTGGTTACTAGCAAGTCCGAATTGCTAACGGAGATGAACACAAGATGACCTGTGTGACAAGATATGGGTCGTACGACTTCCTGGTCATGCCATTCGGCTTGACTAATGCTCCAAACACATTTTACAAATTGATGAACCAACTCTTCCGAGAGTACATCGACGAGTTCGTAGTAGTATACTTGGACGACATTGTGATATATAGCAAGACGTTGGAGGAACACTTGGAGCACCTGCGGAAGGTCCTAGACCGACTGCGGGAGCATGAACTGAATGTGAAACCATCCAAGTGCGTATTCACCCAAAAGCAGATTGACTTCCTTGGACATGTCATCAAGGAAGGGCGGATAAAGATGGACCAACAAAAGATTCAAGCTGTCACAGATTGGTCGCCGCCTAAGGATATCCATGCTTTGAGGGCGTTCCTTGTCCTGTGCAACTTTTATCGACGATTTGTGAAGGTTTACTCTCTCATTGAATTGCCATTAATAGAACTCCAGAATAAATTCACGCCTTGAGATAAGGGTCCCGGGCGAACGGAGGCCTTCAACGCATTGAAAGAGGCTATGTCTAGTAGCCTCATCTTGGCCCTTCTTGATTTGGCCAAGCCATTCTGTACAGCCCTGTAAAATTTTGCAAAGGAATTTAAGGTTTCGTGGTGCCGAAGTAGGCTTACGTGTTTGAGAATCGTGCAGCTCAGACTTTTTTTGGGTTGAACAATGTGCTGGGGAGTAAAGGAACATATTGGGTAGAAAACGATATTTTTGCGGGCCACTATGCAGCCGCAGAATTACTCTGCGGACCACAGAATGGTCGGAGAGTAAAGCAGTTCAAGGCATGTTTGGAGGAAGGCCAGCGGCCCATTATGCGATCGCATACCAGTTCTGAGGTGCATTATGCAACCGTAGAATAGGTTTGTGGACTGCATAATGGCCGCAGACTAAAGCAGTGTTGCCGAGTTCCGGAGGGCCTTTTTGTTACCCATTATGCGAACCGCATATCAATTTTGTGGTCACTATGCGACCGCAAAATGTGTTTCGGAGCTTCATTTTTCTTATTTTTGTAACCTGACCCCATTTTGTTAAATAGTCGTTGGGGCTTATTTTGGGGCGATTACCTGATGGTTTTAAAGAGAGGTAAGAGCATTTTAGAGAGAGAAGGAGGAAACCTAACACTCTAATCATCCAATCTTGCACCAACCTTCAAGAATCAAGGAAACTAACCACTAGATTATCAATAATGCGGGTAAGTCCTACTTCTAAGCTTTCAGGCAAGAGGTTATGAGTTCTAGTATATTGTGGGGGTTGGAAATAGGCCATGCATGTGACCGCAGGTTGTAGTATGTAGGATTAATGAACCATTTTGGTTAGTTTCTTGTTGAAATTGGTTGAGGGAGGAAAATATTACCATTGTAGAGCTTTGTAGTCTATTTTGCATACTAGGTGTTTGACAAAATTCCTAAGAGAGTTACACCATGTGAATCCTTCTAATTATTTTCCGATTTTCACTGTCTTCGTATAGATTGTTATTGATAAAAGTGCTAGGACGTTGTAGTGACTTAAGGAAATCTCAAAAAAGGTATGTTGGCTAAACTCTCCTCTTAAATTTTGAACGCCACATTGTTCTTGTAAGTTTCAAGTTGTTCACCACGAATCGATTATTTCGAATAAGCTTTGTGACAAGAGATATATGTTCCGTACGTGTTCCAAATGTTATTGTTGTGTTGTGTTACTATTGTAGGAACGTGTTCAGAGTATGGATTGCATTTCTAAATGTTATAACTTCCAGTCGTGTTTCAAGTAAAAACTATGATGCTAAATTGTGTAGAGATCGTGATTGGGATTACACCTCCACTCGCATACATTGGGGTGAGGCGGCAAGGCCGCTTTGTGTAGAGTTTTGGTAATGAGGAATACACCTCCACCCGCATATATTGGGGTAAGGCGTAAAGGCCACTTTGTGTAGACTCTTGGTATTGTGGAATATACCTCCACTCGTGTACATTGGGGTGAGGCAGAGGGGACGTTTTGTGTGGAGTTTCTAGTATTGTGATTGCACCTCCACCCGTGTACATTGGGGTGAGGCAGAGGGGACGCTTTGTGTAGAGTTTCTAGTATTGTGATTGCACCTCCACCCGCATATATTGGGTGAGGCGGCAAAGTCGCTCCGTGTAAAGGTAGTTGTAGAGAATCCCCGACTGGAAATTTGTAAATGTTATTGGAAGTTCTTAACAAATCTGTTCGACTTTTATGGCTATCTAAGCCCTATGATTGTTACCATGATTCGTCATATTCATGTTGTATTTCCAAGTTCTTGAATAGATGTTTTGGTTTTGTACTAGTACCATTCGACATGTACTACGTCCATTTTGCTGGGGTCGCTGCATCTCTAATGGATGCAGGTGGTTCCACAACAGGAGACATTGATCAGTGATAGCGGTACGTCCTCTTCCAAACTGACTTGGTGAGCCCCACTTCATTTCAGAGTCATGTATCTTTTATTCCTTGTATATTGTGTTTGAGGTATAGCTGGGACCTTGTTGCCGGCACTATCATAGTACTCCTCTGTATTTATTAGAGGCTCCATAGACATAGTGTGGTTGTACATTGGTGCTAGGAAATTCAAACAATGCTATGTTGTGTTTGAATTACTTGTTCCATTGCGAAACATGAAAAATGTTTGTGTAGTTTGAGACTTTTAAAATAAAGTAACTAATGGTAATGAACTAGTATTGTATACATGGTCTCCTTATCGTATAATTAACGAAAATATGTATTCTCTGTGTTCATTAGTGAGTTTGGGTAGAAAGTATCTAATAGGCTTTCTTGATCGCGTTCACCTAATTGAATGCCAGTTGCGCTCTCGGAGTTTGGGGCATGACACATTCAAAGTACAGACAAATGTCTCTGACTAATCTCTGGGTCGAATCTTGCTACAAGAGGGGCATTTAGTGGCGAACGAGAGCTGGAAGTTAAAGGATGCAGAACGGTGCTATGCCACCCATGAAAAAGAATTATTAGCTGTCGTCCATTGCTTATGCCTTTGGAGGCACTATCTACTGGGAACCCTGTTCATGGTCAAGACAAACAACACAGCTATTAGCCATTTCATAACCCACCTAAAGCTAAATGGCTGACAGGCCAGGTGGCGGGAACTCCTAGCGGAATTTTACTTCAACCTGGAGTACCGGAGCGGGAAGACCAACCAAGTTACTGATGCGCTCAATCAAAGGGCCGACATAGCATCGGCGTGCCTACTCGCCACCCTAAGAGGGAGTGAAGTAGCCACCACTATAAGAGACTAGATACAAGCACAGTATTTGGTTGACTTGGTAGGACAGGGCAAGACTCGCAAGTTCTACATAGAAGATGGGTTCCCGAAGGTGAAGGGAACCGACTTTATATTCCTAAAGGAGGAGATATGCGAACGACTCTTCTAATGGAATGCCATGATACTTTGTGGGCCGGCCATTCAGGTGAAGAACGCACCATGGTGCTGTTGCGCCATGCTTATTATTGGCCTCAAATGGCTGATGATGTTGCTCAGTATGTGAAGACCTACTTATTATGCTACAAAGACAAGTCAGACCGCTTGACACAAGCGGTCCTTTTGGAGCCATTTCCTATTCCAAAGAGACCTTGGGAAAGCATTTCACTAGATTTCATCACCAGGCTGCCCAAGGTTGGAGATCTCACAACTACTTAGTTATCGTTGATCGGTGTTCCAAGTATGCTACCTTTATAGCTGCCCCACATTATGTATTAGTAGAAGATACAACTCAACTCTTCTTCTCTCAAGTTGTCAAATATTGGCGTCTGCCTATAGATATCTTAGTGATCGCGATTCCCGCTTCACAAGCAACTTTTGGACTCAGCTCTTTAAGTGCCTCAGGTCCAAATTAAGCCATAATTTAAGTTTTCATCCGCAATCTAGTGGATAGACGGAGCGGTTCAATGGCATGCTGGAGGAATATCTCCTCCATTTTATTACCGGATCGCAAAAGAATTGGGTAAAGCTTCTGGATGTTGCTCAAATATGTTTCAATTCACAAAAGAGCTCTAGTACAAACAAAAGCAATTTTGAATTTGTTATCGGATAGCAATCGCTACTCCCACACACTGTGAATGCCCCAAACATGTCGAAATCTCCTCGAGCTGCTAGCTTCTCAAAAGAATGGAAGCCAAATTTACAGATAGTGCGGAGCTATCTGGTCAAAGCTCAAAAGCGGATGAAAATGCATGCTGATCAAAATCCTTGTTGAATACCAAGTAGGAGACAAAGTGATGGTGAAAATTCCAATAGGTTACTTGTTTGCAGGTGTCCATGACCCTTGTCTATTGCAAAAATACAATAGACCTTTGTCCATTGAGAAGTGCATTAGGAAAGTTGCATACCGGGTAGATACCCCAGCCTGGTGGAAGCTTCATCCAGTCTTCCATATCAGTCTTCTGAAACCTTTTCGGAAGACATGAAGGATCCTTCATGGAGCCAACTCACAATGCCCAATATTCGAGGCCCTAATTTCAATCAGGAAAAGGCGTGTAGAAGTTATTCTCGATGATCGAGCGGTTCATGCTTCAAGGAAAGATCATCAAGAGTTCTTGGTGAAATGGCAGGATTGTGATACAGAAGAGAATACTTGGAAAGAGAGAAACAAACCTCGAAACCTACAAGAGCCTAATCGATGATTATTTTGCAAGTAAGGCGCCAAGGATATCGCCAACTCAGGTAGGGGAGAATGTCATGGGCGGCTTTCCATCCATGCCTCATGAACCTTTGGACGCGCCCCATGCTGTCATGGCAAGCCTCCCAGTGCCTAGCGCCATGGTCGGCCCCGTGGTCTTAGCCGCGCCAAGTGACAAATGAGCCTGTACCTATGTCGCCCCACCGATATCCCTAGCCAGCACCTATCCACAGGCAGATGCCAACAGCACCGCATGTGCAAACAATACATGATGCGCAAACTCTAACGCTAAAGACAAGGTTGCTGTGAACGGACCAGCTTTTACTTTGTAAGAATCTAAGTCCTTTTCATTGTAAATATAGAGTAGTTTCATTTCATGTATTTCATTTTGTCTCTCTAGCTTAGTCAGATCAAGTCCTATAACTTTGGGTTATTTTTTTAAGAACTATTAGGGGGGATCAAGCAATCAAACTTTCTATCAAGTAAACAATTCTCTGTACTAGTATCTCTCCCCCTCGACACCGTGTTGCTTTTTTGTAATAGCTTTCATTAATGCAATCAAGCTTTCTTTCATTCTCAATTCTCTTTTCTGTTCTCTCAATTGCTCCTGACATTGGTTTTCCTGTACGACACTGAAAATATCATCTAGCGTACGGAGGGGACCTCAGTCCACAGATAGTAACTACACGGACATCGGTTGCTTAGCCTTACGTCACACTTCCAAGTAATCTCAGGAAGGCGCCGTGTAACAGATAGTGTGATTCCCCTTGTGTATGTCATACACCGTACGTGACTTGTTGTATTACTTTCAATAAGCTACTTGATGTCTTTGATATTACTTGTTGACTTGGGCTGTAATAGTACACTCGCACAAGCATACACCCGCATGCCACTTATACTAGATCAAGAGTATGAAACTTAACATTTGTTGTTCATGCCTATGTATTCTTGTATTATATGCTTTCATGTTAATATTTAGCTTGTGACAATGCTGGGCGTATTGTGATATTGAGCCTATGACCATGCCAGGCGGATTGCGATACTGAGCCTGTGGTCATGCCGAGCGGATTGTGATATTAAGCCTGTGACTATGCCTGGCGGATTGTGATAGTGGCATGTGACCACCCCGGGCGGATTGTGATTTTGAGCATGCAAACATGTTAGGCGGATTGGGATATTGGCATATGAGTTGTCCCTGCGGTTGTGATTAGAAATGTGGGCACAAGGTGCCATGAGCATATGATTGCGGGTTGAGACTCGTGACTTATGATTATGAGATGAGCTATCTCAGAGTAATTTTGTTGCAAAACTTGTGTCAGAATGGCTTGATTAATTGGTTGTTATTTGTTTTCCTTTTTTGGTTTCAATGGTACTTTCACGGTGATCATAATACTTTAATGTTTATATCACACGTTGTTCTTGTTGCCATTTACTCATTCCTGCTTTTATCATTAGCTTCATACTTCTATACTGCACATGTTATTTTGACTAGTAGGTGTCTTGACTAGTACCTCATCACTACTCTAGTGAGGTTAGTATTGATACTTATTGGGCACCGACTGTGGTGTACTCATACTACACTTTTGCATATTTTTGTGCAGATCCAAGTATCAGAGATATCAGACTTAAGAAGAGATAGCTTATTGATCGCGAGGATTCAAGGTACAACTGCTTGATCGTCACAGTCCCTTGGAGTCCCTTCCTTTCATCGTACTGTCAGCTTGTTTTTGAACAGTATTATATCTCGATCTTTGAGATCTTTTCATGTATTGCGCTAGAGTTCGTGACTCTGTATTACCTAGTCTTGGAAGGTTATAGTGATTATTATCGCGTAAGCTTATTTCACATTTATTTTGGTAATTTATATTATTCTCTGATTTAAATATCATTGTTAAATTGGCATAATTGTGGTAAGTAATCGGCTTACCTAGTCTTAGAGACAAGGTGCCATCACGATGCCTGAGGAGGGATTTGGTTCGTGGCAAGTTAGTATCAGAGCTCTAGGTTCATAGGTTTTACGAGTCACGAGCAGGTTTAGTAGAGTCTTGCGGATCATTACAGAGACGTCTGTAATTATCTTCAAGAGGCTACAGAACTATTATGAAAATTCCACTTCTCTCATTCCTGTTGTGCGAATTTGTTGATTTTTAAGTTTGAGCCTTTATATCTCTATTCTCTCATAGATGGTGAGGACACGTGCTACCGGATCAGTTGACCAGACACACGCGATCCCTGCTAGAGCTGTGAGAGGCTGGGGCTGAGGTAGATGATGTACCGGAGAATTTCGGCACATTTGATACTAATTGCTTTGATTTTAGCTTGTTTTAAATGCAATTTTCCTTTGTACTTATGTAAATTTAGTATTTTTGCAATGTATGAGGCGTAAGGACCTAAGAGCATGGAAAATAGTTCAAAAAGCCACAAAAAGACAAGAAAAGAGCAAAAAGGCAAAATGTGGATATGCTATCGCAAAACCCACATGTGAGCCGCACGTTTCACACCCAGATCGCAGATCAAAACAAATTTCTGGGCAAAGTTAAACGTCAAAAATGCGGTCTCATCTGCGATCGCATAACCTGTTTGCGCGCCGCAGAAGTAACCGCAAACTAAACATGAAATCTACTAAAGGAAGAAAATGCGACTAAAGATGCGGTCGCAATTTTACAATGCGGACCACAAACCATGAATGCGGTGAAGGCGAAACTAGGGTTACAATCGGCGATGGCCATGTCACAAATATAGACCGCATGTCTGTTATGCGACAGAAATGCGGTCGCATATTCAACCTGAAAGGGCAGTTTTGTTCAATTTTTGTCCCGATTTTTGGCCCTCTATAAATAGATTTATTGGGGTTTTGTGGGCTCTATCTTGTCTGACTTTAAAGCTAAAATACAAGGCATTAATATTCCTCTCTTTTGGAAGCTTTTGGGTCAAGAATCTTTCACTTTGTAAGCTTTATGGCATTTAATATTCTCTTGCTTTTGTATTTTAGTATGAGTAGCTAATTTTAAATACTAAAGTTGTGGACCCTAAATGGGTGTTATGTTAATGGGTGTTTAACATTGAATATATATATAATGGTTGGTTGGTATTTATTTACTTCTCATTCTTCATTTATTGTTGGTGGTTGCAAACATTAACAAGTGCCATTAAATTCTTGCTTCGCTTGGGAAAGTGGGGTAGAATTTGGTAGAAGTAAATACCAAAGACTCAAGGCTTTAAACATTGTTTAATAAAATCGCTTAGGAATAAATGGGTTTTATTTGGCATAAATTGATTTTTCTTAATTGCAACTCTTTTATATTTGGAAAAATCATAAAGAGGAAATACTACCTAACTATTGGAAAATATTGGGTAGTCATTTAGACATCATTTGCACATCAAAAGGACCTTCCAATAGAAATATATCATATTAACACCGGTAGCATTATACTTCATTAATGGGGACATAACCTTGGTTTCTTTAATCAAATTATCCACATTCTCAATATTTCAATTAGCCATCACCTAAAACGAAACTCAATTCATACTCTTGTTACCATTAATACATATTCTTGTTACGGTTAACTGGATAGAATTACGACTTTAGTTGAGTATCACACTAGTCAAGTAACCTTTTCACACCTAGTCCCTATGGGATTCGACCCTAACCTTGTTGGGTTATTATATTTGACATCGACCACCTTACACTATTTATTAAAGTGTTATTTGATCGTATCAAATTTTGGCGCCTTTGCCGGGGAATACGATTTTGAAATTACTAATTAGTGTGTGCTTTACTGTACGTCTTATTCTATTCCATCACACTCCCTATCATCTTGGGGAGACCATTCCTAGCCACGGGAAGAGCACTCATGGATTCGGAACGGAATGAAATCAAATTCCGTGTGAATGATGAAGAGATCATATTCCAAGCAAGCAAGGGTATGAAACAACCACATGAGTATGAAAGCATTTCGGTGATTGATATTGTTGATGAGGTGGAAGATGTGGTTGAAATGAAAATGGAAGACAATGCCTCGGTGAAGCATTGGCGGCTATTTTGATGAACTTTGATGGTGAGGATATGGAGGGATATATGGAATCGGTAAATGCACTGGAGGGGCTTGGTTCTTACACTTATGCTCCGGCAAAGCTCTCTCTCGACTTGGAGAATAGAGCCACACCTCCCGCAAAGCCATCCACTATTGAGCCACCACAACTAGAGCTCATACCACTTCCTCCGCACTTGAGGTATAAATTGGTAATCGTTTCTTCTTTGTTGAATGATGTGCAGGTGGAACGATTGTTTAAAGTCTTGAAGGAGCATAGGTAAGCCATTGGATGGACAATTGCGGACATTCGGGGGATTCCCACGGGAATTTGTGAGCATAAAATCCAATTGGAAAGTGAGACCAAACCGAGTGCGGAACATCAACGACGGTTGAACCCGTCAATGTAAGTGGTGGTAAAGAAAGAAATCATCAAATGGTTGGATGCCGGGGTAGTCTACCCTATTGCCGATAGTTCTTGGGTGAGCCCGGTGCAGTGTGCGCCAAAAAAGGGAGGCATGACCATAATTGAAAATGAGAAAAATGAGCTCATCCCAACAAGAACGGTGATCGGCTAGAGGGTGTGTATGGATTATCGAAAACTCAACAGTGCCACATGTAAGGACCCTTTCCCTATGCCTTTTATTGATTAAATGCTTGATCGGCTAGCGGGAAGGTCATTCTATTGTTTCCTTGATGGATATTCCGGTTACAACCAAATCAACATAGCATTGGAGGATCAAGAGAAGATGACATTCACTTGCCCCTATGGAACGTTTGCTGTTAGCCAGATGCCATTTTGTTTATGCAACGCTCCGGCTACTTTTCAAAGATGCATGATGTCAATTTTCTCCGACATGGTAGAGGATTTTCTAGATGTCTTCATGGACGACTTCTCGGTGGTAGGTGAGTCTTTTGAGCATTGTCTTAACAATCTTAGACAAGTGCGTAAGAGATGTGAAAAGACCAACCTTGTGCTCAATTGGGAGAAATGTCACTTCATGGTGGATGAAGGCATCGTGTTGGGGCATAAAATTTCAAAGCATGGCATAGAGGTTGACCGGGAAAAGATAGAGATTATTTCTAAGCTTCCTCCACCTACTTCCGTTAAGGGTGTTCGAAGATTCTTAGGGAATGCCGGGTTCTGTAGGCGCTTCATCAAGGACTTCTCCAAGATTGCAAATCCTATATGCAAACTCCTTGAGAAGGATGCCAAATTTGTGTTTGATGAGAAATGCCTCAAAGCCTTTGAGGAGTTGAAGCAAAGGTTCACCACGGCACCTATTATTGTCACACCTGATTGGTCTCTTCCTTTCGAGCTCATGTGTGACGCCAGTGGTGTAGCCATTGGGGCAATGCTTGGCCAACGTCACAACAAGGTTTTTCACCCGGTCTACTAGTCAAGCAAAACACTCAACGGGGCACAAATGAATTACACGGTGACTGAGCAAGAACTTCTTGTCATTATCTATGCCTTTGAGAAGTTCCGGGATTATTTGTTGGGATCCAAGGTGATAGTGTACACAGATCATGCAGCTCTTCGCTATCTCATGGCAAAGAAGGATGCAAAGCCTCGGTTGATTCGATGGGTCTTGTTGTTGCAAGAGTTTGACTTCGAAGTCAAGGATCGCAAGGGAACTCAAAATCAAGTGGCGGATAATTTGTCAAGGATTGAAGAAGTAGGGAGACCAAAGGGAGATCTTGAAATCAACGATGCATTCCCGGATGAACACATATTGGCACTATCTAGCACCTTTGCTCCTCGGTATGCCGATATTACTAACTATTTAGTTAGTGACCTTATCCCGGACGGATTGGAATCCTATCAAAAGAAGAAGTTTTTGAGAGACTACCGGCAATACTATTGGGAGGAGCCATTCTTGTTTCGTGTTTGTGCTGACAATATTATCAGAAGGTGTGTTCCAGAAGAAGAGATTATGCCAATTCTAAAGGCATGCCGCGACTCACCGGTTGGGAGTCATTATGGAGGAAATCGAACGGCGGCTAAGGTTCTTGAATGTGGTTATTATTGGCCTTCAATCTATCATCATGCCAATCAAATGGTCAAGGCTTGTGACCAATCTCAAAGACAAGGTTCAATCTCCAAGAGGCATGAAATGCCAATGCACTTTATGATGGAGATAGAGATATTCGACGTGTGGGGAATTGATTTCATGGGTCCCTTTGTAAGCTCTTGCGGGATGAAATATATTTTGGTGGCTGTGGACTATGTGTCCAAATGGGTTGAAGCGATCGCCTTACCAAACAACGAGGCAAGGAGTGTGACCACATTCTTGAAGAAAAACATCTTCACTCGGTTTTGCACTCCTAGAGCCATTCTTAGTGATGGTGGGTCTCATTTTTGTAACAAGGCTTTCAAGGTTCTACTTGAATGGCGTCAAGCACAAGGTAGCCACACCTTATCATCCGCAATCAAGTGGTCAAGTTGAGGTTTCCAACCGGGAGATCAAGAGCATTCTAGCAAAGACTGTTAATGCAAACAGGACCGACTGGCCAAGGAAGCTAGATGACGCATTGTGGGCGTACCGCATGGCATACAAGACTACTATTGGTACTTCTCCTTATCGGTTAGTCTTCTGAAAAGCTTGTCATCTGCCCGTGGAATTGGAGCACAAGGCTATGTGGGCGTTAAAAAGGTTGAACATGGACTGGGCTGAAGCTGCAAATTTGAGGTTAACACAACTCAATTTAATGGAGGAATTCCGTTTCAATGCTTATGAAAGTGCAGCTGTGTACAAAGAAAGGATGAAGTTCATCCATGACAAGAAGATCTTGAAAAGAGAGTTCAAGTCGGGTGACTTGGTATTGCTCTTTAACTCAAGGCTCAAATTGTTTCTGGGCAAGCTCAAATCAAAATGGTCCGGTCCATTCAAAGTGGTCAATGTCTCTCCTTTTGGAGCTGTGGAACTAGCATCAGAAGATGGGCTCCGGACATTCAAAGTAAATGGCCAACGAATAAAAAACTCGGGCACACATGGCAAAAAACATTTGGTGGAGCAGCTGGCTCTCAAAGATGGTCCGTGCCCGACCATTGAGTGACTCCAAAGGAACACCAACTTCGTCGTGCCGCGACGTTAAATCAAGCGCTTTATGAGGTAACCCATGTGTGGTAACACCTTTTTTGTTCTTTAAATTTTTAATTTTTGATAGATAGATTTACTTGAGCAATTTAAAGTGTGTGTTAGAGTGCAAGGGATTCAAAGATCACAACACTGAGAAGGAATGCATAGAAAAGCTGCGTGAAGTTTGCTACAAAGATGCGGTCGCATTTTCACTATGTGGACCGCATTTTGGTCGCAAACTAAAACAGTAAGTTTGGCTTATATCATTGATCAGAATGCGACAAGGTGATGCACTTTGCGGACCGCATTTCAATTATGCCATCGCATTGTGCTTTGCATTGTTACCCCTTCAGCAAGTCAAATGAACCCACCGCATAACACTTATGCGGTCGCATAGTGTGTTATGCGGTGACTTTCACATCGCAAAGTGTCAGGTACGTCATTGCATTCTCTCATATCTCACTAGTGATCGAATCTTACAAAGGACGAATACCCATTCATAATCTCCATAGTGCTCGTACCCCTCTTCACTGGTATGTGTCCCTGCCCTAATTTTCCATTTTCAAGTTCACTTCTATCTTTTCTGTGGTCTTCTTTATTTTCGTTCTGCATTTTTGATTGTGTTGTTTGTTGTAGTGGTTTGTACATATCGTGGTCTTTTCTGGGTCTAAAACATATATGGGGTGCTGGGTAGAGAGAAATAGGACCGCCATTGTTGAGGGATGAATTGAATCGTGAGAAAGAAGGCATTTGCGGCCCGCAAAATCAGAATGCGGTCCGCATTTTGGCCGCATAATTAAACCCTAGTATTCTGAGGACGATGATGAAATGCGGTGACATTTGCGATCGCATAATTAATATGTGGACCGCAAAGTCACCGCAAACTGAAATAGACCACCCAGTTAAAACCTTGCTATTTGCGGTTGTTTTGCGATCGCATTTCCCACTTGGCGGTGGAGTTTGCGATCGCATTTTGTCATTTTGTTTTGTGTTGTGCGCAAATCAGTTCTTCGATGGTTATGCGGTCCGCATAGTGGTTATGCGATTGCATAACCCATTGCAGACTGAGATCCAGTAGTGACAAGTTTGCGGTCCGCATAGTGGTTATGCGACCGCAAAACATGTCGCATTTTTGACTTTTTCTTTGAATTCTTCTGTTTTCTTTTCACTGTTGCTTACAATGTCGCTGACATTTCACCTTTGTACAGATATGGTTCCCTAGAAGCATGCAGCCTCTGCCCAGAAAAGGGCATCTTCCTGTCGTCACACATCGCAGGCAAAACGATCACGGACGAAATCCAATGTGCCACGCCCCTCCCAGTCTGATGAGGAGGAACTCTTGCCCTCAGTCAATCTACAGGTCGAGGCAAGAAGGAAACACAGAGATGACTTTCACCTCCGATTTGGGGTTGAGGGATCCAGGGAACTGTACAGAGAAGGATTCACCAAACGAAAATCCTGGGCAAGAAGCAATTGAGCTTGAACGAGCTACAAGAACAGTGCCCCTACATCATGGAGAATATAAAACCAAGAAAATGGGAATGCTTTACTAAGGCCCCTACTGAATATAATGAGTCCCTTGTCCGTGAATTCTATGCGTCATATGGAGCCTCCAGGACTGCGCACCACAAACGCAACAGAATTTTTACTGGCACTGTACTTGTTCAGGGGAAGAGTGTGTTTTGCAACAGTGATGTCATTAATGAGTTGTATTTCCCTGGCTGGAGAACAGGCACAGCTGAGTACGATGCCAAATATGAAAATAGGGAGAATGAGCGTGGTTGGATTGCTTCGGTGATAGCAAAGGGTACCCCTGCTTGGATAAACCCTGGGCATAAGATATACAAGGAGGATCTTACAAGAAAGGGTCGATTCTGGCTCAGATTTGTTACCTCTCGATTGATACCGTCTCGGAACGAGACTGACATAGGCATTGAGAAGGATATCCTCATTGTATGTATCATTGAGAGCATCAAGATTGATGTGGAAACTCTGATCTTCCAAGAGATCGGGATCCGAGCAAAGCAGCATGCTACTTCGCTTCCATTTCCTTGCTTGATCACAGCCCTCTATAAAGCTGTGAAGGTCCCTCTCATGCAACACTCTGACAAGACCGGGAAGGAGACGAGGGACATTGATATCACACATCTTAGTGATGTTGTTGCCCCACCAGAGATTCAAATTCAAGATCTAATTGATGTAGAGCCTTCCGACTCCCAGAGCCCTGTGACTCCTCAGGTTCCAGTGGCATCCACTACTACTTCAGAGCCTGCCTCTCGGTCCACCACTGTTCAGCCTTCTTCTGCACTGCCAGCCATCTCGAGGCTTGGTCTCATTGCCCAGAATGCCAATGCCAAGGTAGACCAGCTCTTGAAGACCTTGCCTAACCTCATCAAACAAGCCCTGACTCCTATACAATCTTTAGTGACACCTCTCCAACAACAACAAACAATGTATGGGGATCGCTTGCAGCAGCTTGAGTTTAATGGTTGAGAAGATAGATCACGGTGAGGTTAGTGGTTTGCCTAAGCTATGGGAGGAGGTTGCTTCTATGAAGACCGAGCTGCACAAGATGCAGACTTTGGAGTTCGATCTATCATCCCTCCTGCCCAAGGATGGTGAGCAGGAAGCAGACACAGCAGCACAAGACTTGGGTCTCGATTTCATGACTCTGATGGCAGACATTGCACCTCAGACTGCCGGGGTTGCCCAACCTCCAACTCCTTCTGTACGTATTGATATTCATGACGAGGAGACTTCCGGACATTCTTCAGAGTCCGAGGGCTAGGAGGTAGACGAGGGGGAGGATGGGGAGGATCCATAGTCCTCGGAGGATGATGGCCCTCAGGAGAAGGGCAAGCAAATTGCTGCTCCTACAGTGGAGGATGAGGAGCAAGCAGACATTCAGAGGGAGATAGAACACTAGCTAGCAGATTTGGCCGCCCCTGCCGACCCATCGGCCACTCAGCCATCAGCGGGCGAGGCTAGCAGCTAACAGGCCCCAGCTCCAGTTCCGGACCAGCCAGAGATCCCTCCTCCATCAGTGGAGGTCACTCCTCAGGCCGAGCTCTTATCGGTCCCAGCTTCAGCATCAGAGGGTGACCTCACCATCACTCAGCCGGCTACCGACTCCCATAGCGCTTAGTGCGCCTCAGGGAGCCCCTTCAACTCTACTCTATGTTCATATGCATTGGGGACAATGCATTCTTTTAGTTGGGGGTGGTAGCCTTGTCTATACTTTTGAAAAATAATATTAATGTCTATACTTTTGACAAGCAATTAGCCTTGTCTATTCTTTTGTGACATTAGCAACTGTTGTACATATTCATGCCTTTGTGTTATAAACAAACTTATGTACTCATGTTTATTTTGTTCGTGATTTTGTATATATTAGTGCTTTGTGATTTCCGTACATAAGTTATGTTATCCTTGTGCATATATATAATTAAAAAAAAAACCAACAAAAACTAGTAGATAGTTGTCCATCTTTAGTAATTAGCAATGAATTCCCCTTGTTTTTTCTTTACTGGGTTCTTTTCCAAGGGTGCAATAGTAGAACCAGGACAGGAGAATGAAACATGTTGACCGGATTGGTGTAATTGTCTAGTCTCAAGCATGTGTGTCTATACATAGCCTATACCCTTCCACACAAAAAAAGAAAGAAAAAGAGATCAACTGTGTGAACTTGAGGCTCGCTCTGTGTCTCTACATCTACCTAGAGTTATGCATTTATATATGATGAAAGCTTTGAGTTTCCAAATGTTGACTCGATGGCTTTAACATTGTGAACCAAACAGTTCGTGTGCCATGTGTGTGAGTTTTTTGTGTAGATAATTCTTTTGTTTGCTTTTGCCATCTAGAACTTGCCCGGTTGGTTTTTCGATGCTTATAATAATTACACTTGGTTGGAGGGATAATCTTATGCATTCTTTGTTTTATTTGCGAAACCTCTTTAGCCTTTCAAGCTTACCATTGCATAAATAATATCAATAGTGCCTTATTCAAGCCTTTAACCTTTTCTAACCTTTCCCTTTTGTAAAATAAATCCCTCTTTTGAACCCGTTCCTCCTTGAACATTGAGAATGAAGCTAAAAGCCTAAGTTGGGGGTGTGGTGTCAAAGTGAAAATGGGTAAGGTTGTACATTGAGTGTAGGAGCATATACCTCAAAGTGTTCATATGAAATTATTCAAGCTCCGAAACAAAAATGTATATATATATATATATATATATATATATATATAAAGAGAGAAATATGTGTATATATATATATATGATTATGGAGCCTTGAAGAAAATTAGAGAGGTATTTAAGGTGGTTCTATATTGGGAACTAGATGCCAATGTGGCTATGGGGTTTGAAAAGAAACAAAGTGCAAAAAGAAAAGAAAATGTGATTAGTGTTCAAGGAGGGTGTAGTCAATTGTATCTAAATGCTTATCCGACCCTTCCCTAAACCTACATTACAAGCCTAAAAATTCCTTATGGGATCTCC
>MCJB01050575.1:0-11758 GCA_002018475.1 Nicotiana obtusifolia
AATTATTCCTGTTTGCAGCTTGTTGTTGTGCGCGCCGACTTAAATGGGCACTTGAAGGCTCTTAAAGATTATTTTCTTTTAGAAAAAGGTGATTTTTCCAGGTAAAGGAAACTGACTTCTACAACTTATGTTTCACAGTGTTGTCGATGATATCATGTTCTCCTGATGGTTTATTTTTTTCAATTTTTGGACAGCTCAGCGAGAAAGTTGCATAATTCAATTAAAGATCAATACAAGGGAGCATTTTATGTTTTGTACTAGTATTCTGAGTAATCTATGTGGCTACTGTTTTTATCTCCAAAGCCTAGGGTTTTTTAACCTAACTTAAACATGCTGAAGGTTCTTATGAAGGAAATATTAGTATCATCCGGATGCTCTTGAGGATTTTCTGGATAATAAACTTTGTTATATTATCATATAAATAAAATTCATGCTGATGTGAAATACATCACTGACAAAATATAAACTACCTATGTATATTAATAGGCAGCAACCAAATTAGCAATTTCATCAGTTAGTAGTCTTAAACTTACATAGGCTTGTGATTTTTTTTTTCTTTCTATATTCTATTGGTGGGCACTAATTGATGCAACACAAGTAGAGGATGGTAGAAGGGAGGGTAAGGAGGGCGGTGTCTATATCAGAAAATCAGTTCGGGTACATGCCGGGTCGTTCTTCTACGGAAGCTATCTACCTTATCAGAAGGTTGGTGGAAAAGTACAGAGATAGGAAGAGGGATTTGCACATGGTGTTTATTGACCTAGAGAAGGCGTATGACAAGGTCCCTAGGGACGTTCTGTGGAGGTGCCTGGAGGTGAAAGGTGTGTCGGTAGCTTACATTAGGACGATAAAAGATATGTATGATGGAGCTAAGACTCGGATTAGGACCGTGGGAGGTGACTCAGAGCCTTTTCCGGTGGTTATGGGGTTACACCAAGGATCTGCGCTCAGCCAATTCTTATTTGCCCTGGCGATGGACGCACTGACACACCATATTCAAGGGGAGGTGCCATGGTGTATGTTGTTCGCTGATGATATAGTTCTGATTGATGAGACGCGAGACGACGTTAACGAGAGACTGGAGGTATGGAAGCAGGCCCCGGAGTCTAAAGGTTTCAAGTTGAGTAGGATTAAGACGGAATATTTGGAGTGTAAGTTCGGCGACGCGTCGGGGGAAGGGAACGTGGATGTGAGGCTTGACTCACAAGTCATCCCTAAGAAAGAGTTTCAAGTACCTAGGGTCAATTATCCAGGGAGATGGGGAGATCGACCGGGATGTCACGCACCGTATCGGGGTGGGGTGGATGAAATGGAGGTTAGCGTTTGGAGTCCTGTGTGACAAGAATGTGCCATCGAAACTTAAAGGTCAGTTCTATAAAGCGGTGGTTAGACCGGTCATGTTGTATGGGGCTGAGTGTCGGCTTCAAGATTTCACATATTCAGAAGATGAAAGTAGCAGAAATGAGGATGTTGACATGGATGTGCGGGCACACTGAATGGATAGGATTAAGAATGAGGATATTCGGGAAAGGGTGAGCATGGCTCTCTTGGACGACAAGATGCGGGAAGCGAGGCTTAGATGGTGTCTAGATGCCCCGGTTAGGAGGTGTGAGCAATTGGCTCTGGCAGGTAGGAAGAGGTAGAACGGCGGCCTAAGAAGTATTGGGGCGAGGTGATCAGGAAAGGACATGGCACGACTTCAGATTTCCGAGGACATGGCGCGTGATAGGAAGGTGTGGAGGTCGAGCATTAGGGTTGTAAGTTAGGGGATAGTCGAGTGTTTTTCCTTGTTGTGCTGGTTGGTCTGATAGTGTTTTGTCTAGGATTGCTAGCGGTTTTTGTTGTGTTTCACACTTTTTTTTTTGCCTTTCCATTTATTTGCTGTCTTTTACGAAGCTGATATTGCTTTTCTGATTTCTGTTGTTGTTATGGATTTATTGTCTCTGAGCCGAGGGTTTCCCGAAAATAGCCTCTCTATCCCTCCGGGATAGAGATAAGGTCTGCATACACTCTACCCTCCCCAAACTCCACTAGTGAGATTGTACTGGGTTGTTGGTGTTGTTGTAAATATGTGTGAGAAGTAAGTGTAGGTGACTAATGAATATGCCATAATGAGCTAGTGCTATTCTAGTTGAAAACTAAAGAGCATGTGCTGTTTGAGAGCTTTTCCTTTGAAAGATTTTTGCAAATTAAGTTTTTGTTTTTTCAATAGTACTGACAAAAAGTATTTCTGACAGAGTTTCCTCGAGGAGAGTTGCCAGTTGATGCGTTTACCACCTCGCCAATCTACTGCAGAAGCGGATCTTATGGTCCCATTTCAACTAGTAGGTCTTGTATAGGACAATAATGCTCGTACTACTGCCTGTTGTTTTTCATATTTTTCTATTGTCTTGCATTCAGCATTCCAACTCCTAAAATAATTTTACGTTTTATATACTGGTTCTTTTCTTTCTTGTCTGGCCTCATTAAAAGGTAACTGATGTTGGTTGCCTGAAGAGCAATCTATGATTTTGAGAAGTCCGGTTGAATGGTTATTGATATGCTGAGGTCTTTGATAAGTTGTCTATAGGAAGACTGCTGTATTTCCTCAACCGTAAAAAAGAAAATCACAATAAAGAAGGCTGTTGTGTTGTTCTAAATGCTTCTTTATTTTTTTGTTTATCTTCAACCAAATTTGGAGCGAAATGGCAGAGGCAGAATTTTCTTTGTCCAGTTGCTTCTTCTTGCCTCTTGGCGTGGAATGGTTTTTGTCGTGGTTTTAATCATTAAAGATATCTAAAGTCTTGAACTACCTTGGTTACATTGCAGGCTGCTTTAAAGACTATTGGTGAAGAGGATAAATACTTTTCAAGGGTGTCTTTGCGTTTGCGGTAAGATTATAATTTGGTTTCTTATATTTAAAATGTCTTAACAGTTTATGTCACATTAACTTTTCCTAATGTAGGATGCCATCATTTGGAATTGCTTTGAAACCCTCACCGGTTGATCCGCCCAAGGTAAAAGCGAACAAAGATGGAGACTCAGTAGGGCACCCAGATGCATCTTTGGAGGTGTCCCTTGATGGATGGGATGACATTTCCCTTGAATATTCTATTAACTGGCCATTGCAGCTGTTTGTTATGCCGGAAGTGCTATCCAAGTAATTGTCACACCTCTTTTCGTACACTCCCCGGGGAGGGAAATGTATAAAAATGAGTTTTTCCAATTAAAGCGACATTGATCGAAATGGGATTATTGAATTATTTTCAGAGTCGCCACTTGGAAATTTAAATTGGTGTTCCAAGTCACTGGTATCCCAAATCGAGGAAAAATTTGACTCTCATAAAGAAGTCTGCGAACCAGAAATTCTAAGTAAGGAATTCTGTTAACCCGCGGGAAGGTATTAGGCACCCTCGGGTTCTGTGGTTTTAGCACGGTCGCTTATTGTTATAATTGGCTTATTATTGATTTTTATACCTGTTATTAACCTATAATGCATTTTTGCCTCATTTTTATTCCGCTTTTAACATTTATCGGGAAGTTTGCGATGTTAATCAAAGTATGTCACAAGTCACGTCACATAAATGCACCCGCAATTTGTAACACCTTTTAATCAAACATCGGGATTTTGGATTTGGGTCACATAAATGCGCACCCGAATTTAGGAAATTTAATTATTAAAATAGCGCGCCTAAAGCAGCTACGCGTTTTTAACTTTTCGAGGGCCATGAAATTTACTGAATAGCACGCCTCGATTTTCTAAGTACTTAATTAATGAGGGCCATATATTCGTAAATTAGTTTGGTATGGCACACCTCGAATTACTTTGAGAGCTTTTTATTAATTAAACATATTAAGATCAGGTCACCTGAAAGGCACCCCCGAAGTTAACGTTATTACTATGTCACGGGAACCGTACCCATAGTGGCAACGTGGTTAATGAATTTCATTGTTTAAATTTTAGAGCATGATCAACACAACTGGTTCAAACTAATCGAGGCCAACATAAATCACCCAACATGAATTTATCTGCAAACATGGCTTGCTACTATACGAAGGGAGTGCAATGGATTTTAAGATTACTTTCCATAATACAACCTCTTTTGATCCAGACACGCACACCATTAAGTTGACAAGCTTGAAAGGAATCCATATGCACCATTATGGACATAGTTATTAAACTTGTAAATATAGTAATAGCTCAGAATTGTACATTAACAGTAGTTGCTTTTCAAGAGTAACCAGGCGAGTAAAACACACCACAAATTTATCAATGGGAATCTTGTTGCCAATTAATAGTTTTAGGACAATCCACCTTGCTAATATAATCTTTAGGCTAAGAAGATTGGTCACAATCCAAAAAGGGCATTAAGTGCACCATTTCTAGAAACAGTAACTTGAAAATTAACCTATCCAACTTATAGACTTCATTGGAGACCAAAGCATCACTCTTCCAGCTATCAAACAATTTATATTGAATCAAATACCTGTCGATTTGGGTAAACTACTAATAAACTTCCACTTCAACTTAAATAAGAGAATACTAACAAAGGTCAACTTAGATTTCGAATAATCCTCACTTAAAAATTGTATGGAAACAGTTAGCAAAGCTGAACCTCCACAGAACCATAAAGATCAGCAGTCATAAATTTGACTCTCTACCATTAGCATTATTGCTCACATTAACCAACTATAACAACGACATTAACAGATGTCCTTTTATACACATAAGGAAGTAATGCTGATAACAGTATCATTAGGTTATCATTCGAAGGTAAACAAAATCAGTAATAACCAGTGTCATTGCAGAAAATTATCTCCAACACTGATCTCAGTTTGCAAAATAAGCAGCAGCTATGTCGATAAGGTAACTTCTGCCCATTTGACTCTTTGTTTTACTCCTATTTGTGTATTTTGGAAGTTAGAGTTAATGGGAGAATTATATGATTCAGAGTATTTAGCTTTACTGAGAAGAAATAAATGGCTTACCGAACAAGAGTACATATTTTTGAAAGCATCAAGGTAGAGGCTATTATATCAATCATTTTGAAATGTGCTGGAGCACAAAATCTCTCCGCTTTTACTTCAGCAGTCTTCCTATGGTAATATAGTAATATAGAAGCATTTCTGATTAGCGCTACTGTACAGTTTGTTCTATGTCTATCTTCTTCCTCTCTTCCTTTTTACCTTTTTCAGTTCAGATGGTAACAATGCATGGCGCGAACAGTCCTTAATCATGAAAGAGGATTCCAACTAGCCTTAGCGCTTATGATAATTATCACTACTACAAACAAACAATCAACGTAACTATCGTGGCTTAATATGCGAAAACAGTGGATGATTAACCATATGAAGGTGGTTATCAACCTACCAAACCTAGCAGAAAATGCAGTCAAGCAAAGAATTGTGACAATAAACTAGTCATTGAAACCGAGCAACCAATAACTAAGAGCCAGTAAATTGAACCAAATAGGGAGCTTAAATATTCATGACTTCAATTTACATGGTAGTAACTTTAGGCGTACCTATGCTACTTGAACGATTATACGACCTCGGCAACACAGGAGCACACGAGCACAGCAGCAGCAACTGTCGCAATAGAGCTTGGTTAAACCTTTGGTATCGAAACTGAAATGACTTCCCAGACTTAGAATCTCTTTCAATTTCTGACTCTGTTTCCTTTTCAGTTCTCTGTTTTTAGCTCACTGTCTTTCACCCCTTTTCTTTCTCACTGTTTTTCTCCTCTTCTTCCGCTCAATTTCACTCTATTTCCTCTCTGTTTTTCCTCTCTGTTTTTCCTCTCTGTTTTTCACTTTTCTCCTCTTAAACGTTTCTTTAAAAAAAAATTCAAACTCTCTTTCTTAAGCCTTCTCTCACAAAAATCCGACCTCTGGAAAACTCTCCCAAAATTTTCAGACTTCCAAAAAATCGAACCGGACTTCTCTGTGTTTCCAAAAATTTTTTGACTTCTGTTTTTAACTATCCCCTTTTAAAATAATTTCAGACTCTCAACAAAAACGGAATCCCCCCAACAATGAAAGAAGTCGAGCTATTTATAGAAGAAACCTCCCAAACGCCCTTGTCCCCAAAAAAACCCGAAAAATCCAAACAAAAATCAGATAAATCCAAAACCCTTACCTCTGTCCGGAAGTTGCTTTTCAAAACTAAGTACGGGACAAATGGAAGGCGTAGATCAATTAAGAGCTGATCTATGGCCTCCATTTGAACCGAAAATGGTCCCAAAGCCGTAAAAGCACTCGGGTGTACCCGTTTGGTCAGGGTTTGTTAGGTCCGTAGTACGTGGGGGGAAGGGGGTGGGGACCACGGACGAGTTGGGGTTTCAACTCGTCCGATTTTGGGCGAGTTGGTGGCGGAAATCGGTGGGGATGGGGCTTGGACAGAGGGGCAGCGGTGGAAAGGGGAATAGGTTTAGGGTTTTGGTTAAGGATGATTTTATATTTAGTGGGGATTGATTTTGGACCGTTGATCTTAGAGTGATCAACGGTCCAGATGAGGCAAGAAGAAAGATAATTGGGCTGGCGGTTTTGGGCTAGGTATTTGGGCTCATTTCTTTTGAAATTGTGGCCCAATCCGTTTTTAACCTTAATTAATCCCTAAAAATGTAAAATTAAACCAAAGTAATTATTTACAAAAATTATATTAATCCTTAAATCTACTAATTTAAAGATTAGAAATTAAATAAAGTATAAAATGAATCATTTTTGTGATTTTTAATTTTGTAAAACACTTAATTGTTAATTCAATCTTAAAAAATGTAAAAATAAGTTCTAATTGCAATATTTTCTGAGTGTTTTCAATAATTAATTAATTAATTGACCAAATGGCCGATACCTAATTAAAACTATTTATTGATTTTTATGTGGGAGTATTTCGGGCAGGGCAAAAAATCACGTGCTCACAGTAATATTTACTGCTGCCATGAAATCTATATCTTTTTAAAATCCAAATAGTGAACGTAGAAGATGAAATATTTCTCTTATTTGAAAAATACTTTTTGGGTATGTGGTTTTTCAAATGGCATAATGTCTTGGCTGACCACCCCGAATATCTTTAGAAACAACCCACCAGAATAAAATGAGGATGTGAACAGGAACGATACATGGGCATTGTTGTTTGCCAAAACCTTTAGTAACTACTCTTTTCTATTAATTGCTATGGTATCAAAGGATATTCCAGTATCTGATTCGTCTTAAGAGGACACAAATGGAGTTGGAAAAATCATGGGCTTGTGCTATGCATCAAGAGCATATTGACTTTGCTAAACTTCGAAATGACTCGAGAAGGTCATCTGTGTCTCAGCATCGAAGGCAACGCCTTAGACTAATGTGGCATGTTAGAGAGCACATGGCCTTCTTGATCAGAAATCTTCAATTCTATATTCAGGTATTTCCTGTAAGATATCTGTGTGCATCCTGTCAGTTATCATTGCTTAATAGATGATCTAACTTTCTTAACCGAATGCTTTTTCGTGTAATAGATTTAATGGTAAAAGGCTCTTCTTTGAAGTGATAAATGTCCACGATTGCATGAATATATGAACTATGATATAGTAAACTAATCAGGCAGTTAGCTTCTTTCATTTCCTTCAGCAGAAAATAGACTCTTGAAGCTCAGAACTGGGCTTATTTTCATGGACCTGCATATGATTGAATGTTGGAACTTTTTACTTCCACATGCCCTGTCCTATGCTTAAGAATTTTGATACCTTATAGCTTGCAGAAAAGTTGTTCGTTGACAATTCTTACACATGATGTGAAAAGTCACAATTTTACATTCTTCAACTTAATTGGAAACAACTTTACTAATTTATATGAAAGAACATGTCATAGTCCATCACCATTAAAGTTGTGATTCTAATTCTTAAATCGGTACTTGGTGAAGCAATCACAAGAAGGTTCTCTGTTAGACAACCTTGAAAGTCTTCTCTTTGTTGTCTTCCGCCTTAATGACTTTGCAAAAACCTAAAAACACATTTATTTTCTCAGGTGGATGTGATAGAATCTCAATGGAACGTTTTGCAATCTCATATTCAGAATTCTCAAGATTTCACGGAACTTGTGGGCTTCCATCAAGAGTAAGTAATTGGACATTTCGACATGTACTATGCTGCCTGTAACTATTGAATAGTGATTGCGACTGCTGCTATCAGTGCCTTTCGGAATTTAAAATTTGTATGCGTTATTGAATCTTCCTAGTTCTACACTGTTGCTCTATGCCTCTTAGATTTTTGTCGTCCTTTTCAGGTGTATATTGTCAAAGATTATCACCACTAATTTGTTCTTGAAACATTAATCTGCAATTATATCATATTGTTAATGAAATGGAGCTACTGGAATGTGATCATCATTACCAATCTAAGCTGTAGACTTGTAGTTTGTTTTTTTTATCTCTGGGACATTCTATTTCAGATATATGTTGTCTGTTTTTGAACTACATTTTGCAATGTGAAGACTGTTGCATAACCGCTGCCGTAAGCTTTCACACAGAAGCAAATTTTTACAATATAAGTTAGAAGCGTATCAAAAATTTTGTTTGCGTATATTGGTGACTAGTTTGTTGTCCTGAGAGACGAAACTACTGCACCTTAGTTCTCATAGTAATTAGTAATTACTCTAGTAGTTTTTTCAGTAGTACTGGATGCTTCGTGCAGCGGGCTGCCCTTAGTTTCAACATTGGCAAGATTACTATGTCGTTGCTACTCTTATCTTGTGATTGCTGTTTGTTCTTTGATATAAAGATGGACGTTGGGTTGTTTTTCAGTTACTTGGCTGCACTGATTTCACAATCTTTCTTGGACATCGGTTCTGTCTCAAGAATTCTGGATGGAATAATGAAACTATGCTTGTAGTTCTGTTGGAAGATAGAAAGCGATGAAAGCAATAGAAGTTCTAAGGAGCTGGAGCTCATAGCTGAGGTACTATTGAGTTGATTTATGCTTCTAGTGTTTTCATTTTCTAATGATAGTCAAGGAAAACATGTTCAGAGAATGACTGATGGCTGGTCCATTCAAATTCATCACTAAGAAGCAAGAATTTTCCAAACACAAATTTGGTCAAAATGCTTTGCCCTTTGCTCACCACCTCTGACGTTCTTCATGTAAATATACTCTTAAATAGAAGCCAAGGCGTCTTTTCATTGATGTTTTGGTCGCCTGTCATTCTCCAGCTTCTAACACTTGATTACTTCAATTAGTGGTGGCAATGGATAAAAAAATAGCTATCTATCCATATTATCCACTAAAAAATGGGTTGGGTAATGAACTTTTTAAAAATGGGCCAAATATGAATAAGATCCATATTATCCACTTAAATAATGGATAACCAATGAGTTTAACTTTTACATTTGCAAAGACAAAAAAATGGAGATTCATCAAGTTTGGGAGATTAGGAATTTTCCCATAAGTGACCATATTCAAGAAGCCATGGATAATATGGATATCATATTATCCGCCGGTTAACTCATTTTCTATCCATATTAAATATGAGTCGGTTCGGATATTTTATTCGTTTTGTATTACCCGTTTTCGACTCCCGCCCATATCCGACCTGCCTGTTTGCCACTGCTAACCTCAACTTATCTGACTAATGAGTGCTCACAAAGATNCTGTTGCATAACCACCGCCGTAAGCTTTCACACAGAAGCAAGTTTTTACGACATAAGTTACAAAAATTTTGTTTGCGTATATTAGTGACTTGTTTGTTGTCCTGAGAGACGAAACTACCGCACTTTAGTTCTCATAGTATTGAACTTCTAGTAGTTTTTTCAGTAGTACTGGATGCTTAGTGCACTAATATATGCCGTTGGCAAGATTACTATGCCCTTAGTTTCAACATTGGCAAGATTACTATGCCCTTGCTACTTTTATCTTGTGATTGCTGCTTGTTCTTTGATATAAAAAGTTGATGGACGTAGGGTTGTTTTTCAGTTACTTGGCTGCGCTGATTTCACAATCTTTCTTGGACATCGGTTCTGTCTCAAGAATTCTGGATGGAATAATGAAACTATGCTTGCAGTTCTGTTGGAAGATCGAAAGCGATGAAAGCAATAGAAGTACTAAGGAGCTGGAGTACATAGCTGAGGTACTATTGAGTTGATTTATGCTTCTAGTGTTTTCATTTTCTAATGATAGTCAAGGAAAACATGTTCAGAGAATGACTGATGGCTGGTCCATTCAAATTCATCACTAAGAAGCAAGAATTTTTCAAACACAAATTTGGTCAAAATGCTTTGCCCTTTGCTCACCACCTCTGACGTTCTTCTTGTAAATATGCTCTTAAAATAGAAGCCAAGGCGTCTTTTCATTGATGTTTTGGTCGCTTGTCATTCTCCAGCTTCTAACACTTGATTACTTCAATTAGTTGTGGCAATGGATAAAAAAATAGCTATCTATCCATATTATCCACTAAAAAATGGGTTGGATAATGAACTTTTTAAAAATGAGTCAAATATGAATAAAATTCATATTATCCACTTAAATAATGGATAACCAATGAGTTTAACTTTTACATTTGCAAAGACACAAAAATGGACATTCCTCAAGTTTGGGAGACTAAGAATTCTCCCGAAAGTGACCATATTCAAGAAGCCATGGATAATATCCGCCGGTTAACTCATTTTCTATCCGTATTAAATATGGGTCGGCTCGGATATTTTATTCGTTTTTGTATTATCTATTTTCGACCCCCGCCCATATCCGACCTGCCCGTTTGCCACCACTAACCTCAACTTATCTTACTAATGAGTGCTGACAAAGATGTGGTAGCACCTAATTTGGTTATCATCAATATTACTACGATGTAAACTATACCATGACAGATAAATTAGTTTCCCGCACTAAATTTTCTGTGGCTTTTGTTCGTTGAAGAACTTATTACTTGCGAATGATAAAATCTTATTTTGACTTAAGTATTTAAAGGTGATCTTTTTTCCCCCCTCTATGGTCGATGATCACTATTTTGAATTATTTATTCTATTTATTGCGTGGATCGGTTCCCGCTGCAATAATTCTTATTTCTTATGACATCTCAGGAGTTCAACAAGAAATCAAACTCCCTGTATACAATACTCCGTAGTAGCAGACTTGCTGGTAGCCAGAGAGCCCCGTTCCTTAGGCAATTTCTTTTGAGACTCAATTTCAATTCCTTCTTTGAGGTAAATCTCTTCTGGAGTAACATGGAAACTTCATATTTATTTGCTTATTTTATTTATATTACTTTTAAAACTTTATCAACAGGCAAAAGCAAGAGGGGTGCTCAATATTGTCAGACCTCAGCCACCCGCATCTGTTCTGCAGTGATAATTTCTTCTTCTAAAAGCCACCCAATATAATGTGATGGCTTATGTGATGTTGGTTATGTGATGAATTCAGTGTTGATAATGCAGTATAAAGCTTTTCAAACTTCGATTAGTCAAATGATAGGTCAAGTTCATATTGTTCCCAGAAATTAAAGAGAGGAGAACGAGTGACATCAATGTTTAATTGCTACACAAGAATTCAATCGCATTTTATTAATCAATTTGGGGCATTTTTTTTTAATTATTTATTATTAAATAGGATTTCGAGAAGAAATTGGAGGACTATCTGTCTTTGGACTGTGAACTTACATTTCGTCCTCTGCTTGAGTTTCATGTTTCAAAATTAGGTTGTTAGCTGGCTGATCATTTTCTTACAAGTAAGACTTGGGTGGTAGTGCTACCCTTTGCTGTGCTCCTCTACTGTCTTTTCGTGGTGAATTACGTCAAACACCCCCCCCCCCCC
>MCJB01050575.1:11778-51449 GCA_002018475.1 Nicotiana obtusifolia
CCCCGGCCCCTCCCTCTCTTCCTGGTGCATTATTTTGATTCTCTGAAAACAAGAGAAAGTTACTATGTATTTAACCGTAAAAAAAGGCAGCTCGGTGCACTAGGCTCTCGCTATGTGCGGGGTTCGGAGAAGGACCGGACTATAAGGGTCTATTATACGCAATCTTACTTTATATTTTTGCAAGAGGTTTTTACGGGTCGAATTCATGTCCTCCTAGTCACGCAAGTGCAAAAGGAATTTGACCGTATAGATCAAATAAGAGGGGAAGAGAAGGAAGAAGAAAACAGAAGATGGGGGAGGGCCAGCAGCACTCAAGGGTGTGATTGAGTGGTTAATGAAGTTGGTGAAAATCATAAAAGATGAAGGTTTAAATTCTAATAAAAACAAAAGTTATTAGATGATTTTTTTCCCATCTATTCAAGCTTAATAACCTAGACAAAATCATTTTAGGATCTGTTTGTCCGTAAGAATTTTTTTCTATTTTATAAAAAAACTCATTTTCAAAACGTTGTTTGGTTATACAGTAAGTAAACTGAATATTTAGAGATGAGTTTTAAAAACTCTTGAAGTTGAGTTTCTAAGTTTGAAAAAGTAGTTTTTATCACCTTTTATAGTGTTTTTCTTTATAAAACTGTAATATTTTTTTAAAGTGAAATACATATTTAAATACAATTCAATTTTCACAATCGTTTTCAACTTAACTTCAAAAATTAATTTTTTCAAATCTCACATATTTTAATGTGGAAACACCAACTTAATTTCCACCTCCAAAGCCTTTACCAACTCCCCTCTAGGCCCCAATTTGGGTGCAAAATTAGGTGAGGAAAATGTAAGCACAGGCTCTAACCAAAATAGTGATTAATCGCAGACAACAGCTTTATACTCACTGTTCCACCAACCTCTAAAATAAAAAACTCACAAACCTAACGCGAGCAAAACAAGACGAGACAAGACTTTGTGCATAATAAACCATACTGGCAAAATACTGCACCAGATTAAACAAGACCAACAAATTCTCTGGAGGGCATAAACCCATCCCTTATCATCATCATCTTCCCCTTCTTCTCCTTCTGTTTCATTTCCTGAAAATGGATTCCAAGAACCAATCTTCAGACAACCCAGAAAACCAAACACCTCAAGAAGACCAACAACTTGTCCCTTGTCAACCTCTACCCATAGCCTCCATCTCCCTTTCTCTCTCTACAATCCTCCCCACCCACTTCCTTACTCCTCCCAAAATCTCCTCCGCTCTTTTCAGACCCAACAAAGTCAAAATACCAACCCAAATTTCATCCCTTTCTAATCTCTGTCTTTCAGCTTCAGCTTCTCTTCCTCCTCCTACAAAATCCAACTTCAAGTCCACTTTCTCCGCTAACCCACTTCAGGATTCTCTCACTCTAAACCCACTTCGCCCTTCTGAGCCTTCTAATGCCGCAGGCCTTCGACGAGCATCCATCGTTTGGTTCCGTAACGATCTCCGTGTCCACGACAACGAGTCCCTCAACGCTGCCCACAATGAGTCCGTGTCTGTTTTGCCCGTTTACTGTTTTGACCCGAGAGATTACGGTAAATCCTCATCTGGGTTTGATAAAACCGGCCCATATCGCGCTAGTTTCTTGATTGAATCCGTCACTGACCTTAGGAAGAATTTACAGGCAAGAGGGTCTGATCTTGTTGTTAGAATTGGAAAACCAGAGACTGTGTTGGTTGAATTAGCTAAAGCTGTGGGAGCTGAAGCAGTGTATGCTCATAGAGAAGTTTCGTATGATGAAGTTAAAGGGGAAGATAAGATTGAGAGTGTCATGAAGGATGAGGGAGTGGAGGTTAAGTATTTTTGGGGAAGTACATTGTACCATGTGGACGATTTGCCTTTTAAGTTGGAGGAAATGCCGACGAATTACGGAGGGTTTAGAGAAAAAGTGCAAGGGTTGGAGGTAAGGAAGACGATCGAGGCATTGGATCAGTTGAGGGGATTGCCTGCTAGAGGTGACGTGGAAACTGGGGAGATTCCTTCTTTGGTTGATTTGGGCCTCAATCCGAGCGCCACCATGGGTCAGGTATTATTATTATTTTGTTTGTTTTTAGTTTCACGTTGATCGGTAGAAAATGTAGAGAACGCCTAAGGCAGATAATTTAGTATTGGAATGAAACGAGTTTTAGTTGTTATAGAATGAAACGAGTTTTATGTTGGTATCTAGAAAATGTGGAGAACTTCTGTTGTTTGAGAACTCCTAATTTGTTTAGAGGACAAATTGTGACGTAAAAGACATTCTTTTCGAGTATTGGAATGACACGGGTTCAGATGTAGTATAGCGGATGGTAAGAATTTTGATAGTTGAATTCAACTAGTTTTATTTTTTAATACTTGAATCCAACTAGTTTGAGATTGAGGTATAATTGTTGTTCTTTAGTTTCACATTGCTTTCTGTTTCTTAGCTACTTCATTTTTAAGTGATGGAAACGATCAAGAGTCCTTTTTTATAACAGAGTGGAAGTGATTCAAGTCAGAAATATTTGATGGTTTAATGCAATGCATCTCTTGTATTGTGAACACTATAAGATTTAACCCCATGTTTAAGTAGGTTTAGTGTTGGCATTTGAGCACCAGTAAGTTAAATGATCCTTGCTCTACTTGTAGTATCCCTGTATGGACTAGTACCGCGTACTGAAATATCAAGCTCATAGCTTTGACAATTTGTTGATCAATATAATGATGAACTTCTTATTATCTGGTCACCAACTAGGACACAGCACACCCAACAACTTTTATTTGCTGGCTCGAAATGTAATCTGGAAAGAACCTTCTTTAGGGAGTGATGTTTGGAGGTTGCTTTTAAGTATTACCTACATGCACCGTGCGTAATCACTTAAGAAACTGTTCCATATTTCACTGACTTGAAATTGTAGCTCTCATGCTGTATTTAAACTTAGGAATTGTAAGTTGTTTAACATCACAAACGATTCAGACAAAGTTGATTTGTTTCAGTTACTTAGCAAACCACGGCAAAGATAAACATTTCTTTATCTTGGTATACTCAAAACATTTGCATTTGCTCCTCATTTAGAATGGAAAACCAGCTGCTAATGCTTCCCTTGTGGGAGGAGAGAATGAAGCACTGCAGAGACTCAGAAAATTTGCAGCCGAATGCCAAGCCCAACCCAATAAGGAAAACAAAGATGGCACTATTGACAGCATATATGGTGCAAACTTTTCTTGCAAAATATCTCCTTGGCTCGCTATGGGATGTCTTTCTCCTCGTTCCATGTTTGATGAATTGAAAAAGTCCACTTCAAGGTATTGTCTGATTAATAGTTTATTTCTTATCCTGATACTAAAGACTATGAGACTGGTATAACTGGTCAACACTTCATTGGTACTTTGCGCGCAGAACGATTTCTGCTGCCTCTAGCCAGAAAGATGGTGGTAGTGGCACTGGACTGAACTGGCTGATGTATGAGCTATTATGGAGGGATTTTTTCAGGTAATATAGCATGTAGCTTAGCTCCTACGACCGTTGAGCTTGTTTCACTTCTATTCAGTGTTAAGTGTTATATTCATCCCACACTTTATGACAATTGGCACCCTTTAGTGTTGTGGGGAAGCCTTTCATGACAGCAATGTGTCACTCTGAATCTTATTGAGCTTATACCATATATTTTATTACTTTTTGATAACGTTTTGTTCTATGATCTGCTAGATTCATCACCAAGAAATATAGTGCTGCAAAACAAAATAGTGCTGTGCCAGTTACTGCTTGTGTAGGAGCTGCTGCTTGAGGATGGTCCAAGAGGAGAATGGAGGTTTCCTTTTTGTATGTTGATAATTCTTTCCAGAAGTTTCGCCGTAGAATTTAGAGTTGGATTGTCTTGAGATTGAAGTATTCATCAATGATATATTTTATCTAGACAATAAGTGTTGGATATGGAAGAATTCGCCGCCATTGCTTTACCATCTTATAAGTTCTTTTATTTGATCGATAGTTGAAGCAGATATGCTAACAGACATTCCTGGATGAACATTCTTTAAACTTAGATAACAAGTAAATGTGGCATGCAATTGAAGTAAATATTAGTTCTCATCAACTCAAGAACAGGTACAACGGAGAAAATACTTGAGGAAATGTATGTTCAATGTTTCAGTGTGTGTGAAACATGGTTCTCCAAAACATGCGTCTGGTCAAACCAGCTTTTAAGCTATTTTTAGTTTTTTTCAGTGTTTGGCAATATTAAAATATGCTTAAAATAAGTTAAAAAGTGCTTAAAACTAGCCATAAGTTGGGCAACTCCAACTTCAGACTAGATGACACCCGAAACTCTTAAGAGATGATAGCACAACAAATACAAGCCATAACAACATGAAATACACAGGTCACCCATGCCCAAAGTTTTGGTCCACCAAGCTCAGCACCCAAAGTCAGTCGCCTGAATACCAAAACACCAATACAACCAACAGAAGTGGAGAAGAAAACAAGCAAAGTGAAACTTAGTCTTTCGGCATTCTCTACTTGCAGTGGTTCATTGTATGCGATGTAGTTGTACAGTGTGTCAGTGAGCCAGGGCAGACCAATGTCTACGTAAATGTTCACTGAATTGCTACAAGGAAGAAGAGTGGAAAGATGTAAGTACATTAGGAATTCAAATACCCAGAGTTTTCATAAGACAATTGCGTCGAGTCTCAAGTTCAAGGCATGAAAATATACAAGTACACACTTCTGACACAGTAGCCTAGTTTTGGCGGTAGAGATCATGAAAATATTTAGGCTAGTTACTGAAAGTTTTCATTTGTTTATATGAATAAGGTTCCAATAAACTACTAATTTTAGTCGTTTAACACATGAGATTAAGATCTATGAACTCTAAAACAGCTAGTTGGTATCAGTCAAACTTCAAAAACAAATAAATGAAAGCAACTCCGCAAGATATCTTTGCTCTCAGGCAACTAATTAATTTCACAGGATAAGGACATAGTAGTTCTAGAAACCTGCAGGTGATGTTAGCAATGGCAGAGTCTGCTGTCATCTGCCGTTGTGCAGCAATTTTGCTCGCCACAAAGATCAGGCCATGGAGTTCCAGCAGCCAACGCCGTGAATGCAATGGCATAAGGACTTATTCCTGCAGGTAAGTTGTGTACAGATCAAATTTCATGTCCAGAAAGTTTATAGACAGTAAAATATATGGCAATGAAATTGCTGTTAGTCTAGAATTGTGACGCAGCTTATCTGATCGGAGAGCTTTGTTACACCATAAGCTATTCCACTGATGATGATCAAAGAACAAATGAAAGCAATCCAATCATGGGCAATGTGACACGGAGGCACAAACGCAAAAAGAAGTCTCCATGGTGTGAGAAGGGACTGCCAATCAATTCTTGCAATCCGTAGGTATTTATTGTTCAATTTTCTGGATTCTGCACTTCCCAACTGTTGAAAAAGTTGCTAACACCCCCACCAACACCAGCCAAACAAAAAAAAAGGTTGAATGTTATCGCAAATCTTGAAAACAAGAAACTTGAATTTCAGTTCATAAGGAAATCAAACAATCTATTACAACAGAAGAAAGATAAAAAAAAAACTATTAGGACCAAAAAAATTAGGTGTCATGCAGAAACTAGTAAAACAACTAATCAGACAACAGAAGAGACTTATACCAAAAGAGGCACAAATATTTAACGTAGTTCGGTCAGTTGACCTACGTCCACAGGTGGAGATGAGCAATCCACTATATAAATAAGAGTACAAAATATCGAGAGAACAAAAGTTCTCCCCCTGAACAAGACTCTCAAACCTTATATGGCTACATTGTGTATCCCACTGTATGAGAAGGAAGGATCTTCAATTTATAGAAGTCCATACTTTTTTCTCCAAAAAAAGGGATTAGCCAAATGTGGAAGAATTATATTTTCCTTTATGTAAAAGAAAAATCAATTATGGTAAATATGTTGTCTTTCCTTCATGGAATAGGAAATCAAATATGGTAAGAAAGTACGGACAACAACATACCTAGTATTATCCCACACCATGAGGTCTGGGGAGGGTAGTGTGTACACATACCTTACCCCTACTTTGTGAGGATAGAGATACTGTTTCTAATAGACCCTCGGCTCAGGACAACACCTAACAAAAACATATAGAAAGTAGTTCTTGCACTAGATTAGTCTCACTAGTGAAAGGTCTAAGTAGGTGTTTGGACCTAAAAATTGTAATTTTTGAAAAAAAATAGTATTTGGAGTTAAGTTGAAAAATGATATTTGGAATTTAAAATTATGTTTGGACATGCATTTCACTTGAAAAAATGTTGCAGTTTTGTGAGTCGGGGGAAAAGGGTTTTTTGAAAATTTTGAAAAAAGTGGTCAAAACTACTTTTTGGTTTTTGAAAAACTCATTTTCGAATTTTTTCCAAAAACTTGCAAAACATATTTTTTAAAATAAAAATCGAAAAAAAGGAGATTTTTTTTTATGGACAAACGGACCCTAAGTCTTGTCCCCTCCTTTTCTCCCTTTTGTCTACCTAAGTTCATGATGCTTTGAAAGTAACAAGACAAAGTATAGCTACAACAATTTCAGTATGTAAACATAAGGAAAAAAAGAATCTATCATGAGAAACAGATTCCGGATTTTACAGAGGGTAATAAGCAAATAACTGAAGATTTAAACAAATGGAATACCCACCAATTCCCCCACAGAAAGGAAAGGGGACTCCAAAAGAGGAGGACTCTTACCCTCTCAAAAATTGCTTTCACTTGGACAGATACATGTAATTCAAGCCCAAGTAGCAGAAAGCAATCGAAATTAAGCAAAATAGTTTCAGTAACTCTGACACTAACCTTTCAGTGTCAGGGTAACATTTCATCACTGATGAAATCAAATAAAGAAGCAGAATAGTAAAACATGAGTAAACAGTACTGTGACTGCATCCAAAAATTGATTCTTCCAAATAGATAGGGCATGAAGTTCTTCAGAAAGTATCTTGGCATTACAGAGCTCAGATGATGATTTGCCTACATTTGCACCAGGCAAATTTTGATAAACAAGGACCTATCAGATATATAGCAACCAAAAGCATGATCACCAAAATGAAATTGCAGAATATATCCTTCCTCTCGATATCCGGAACTGATAGTCTACCATAAATCTTAATCACATAAAATCTTCACTCATATATGTTGTACGTGTGTTAAGAATGAATGTTATACTTAACACCCGTAGATTGGACATTTGGTGCATGGATAATATAATATGGGACCCCAATATTGGGTAAACTAAGTATAGGGACGGGTCTGGCTTTGATGTCATGTTAAGAAAATGAAGCTTGGGGCTAATTCAATCCTAAAAATAAGCTCATTAGATGAGGATCGCCCAAGACCAGGAGACAACAACTCATTCCCTCAACCTATGTGAGATTCTTAACATTGTGCTAAAACCTACAAATATCACCATTTCTTATGGAACAAGTTGCTCTTGTTCACTTTAAGCACTCCTCACCCACCGTCATCTTTTTCATGCTTGTTGTGCACAATTTCGAAAATATCCCAGAGTTTCTCTTCACCTTTTTTTTTAAAAGTTCAAATCTTTCTCGAGAAGAAATACTCTGAATTAATGCCAAGAACGATGTTGAACATCAGGGTAAAAAAGTATAACTTTCTATAAGATTTCCCGTCCCATCTCCTGAATGAGTAGGGAAAATATCAACCATTCTTCCATTTTCTTCTTCACCAACTTGAACTATTTCAGAGCATTGATCATGAAGAGGTTGGTATACAGCTTCCTCAGCAGGCACCCACACCTCTGGTCTCTCACCTTTCGCTCTAAAATATGCAGAAAACATCAAGTGCAGAATTTAGGGGATTTATCCATGCAAAAAAAGAAAAGAAAAGAGGAAATTAAGATGAAACAAACTTGAAAAGGGAATTAGGAAATTACAACTTCATGATTACAAGCAAAAAAACATACAGAGGAAGGGATAAATAGGGCCAACGCTTGTCCTGTGCATAGGCATGCAGCAGCAAGAGCCCAAATTGCAACACTGGTAAAAGAGACTCCCATAGAGTTACAACATTTGGAGTCCACATCTACAAAATCAATAATGTTCAACAACATGACGGTTATTACATGATTCCTCATTTTTCTGTCAAGAAGTGAAAGAGGATTAAGACATGATACATTTCACTATTAGACCATTGACATTTCAACGTTAAGAGGCAAAATAACATGTTCCCTAGTCTCAAGGTAGTAACAGATAAGTGTCCAGGTCATTATTATGTGTCCAACGGAGCAAAATAATTAGCTCAAGTTGTAAATTTCATGACATGGGTTCATTAAACAGTGTAGTCAAAGTGAGAAACCTCACACTAAGGTAATCCATTTATGTTCACAAAGCAGTGAAACAAGTGCAACAAAATGATGCAATTTGTGTAGAAAAATGCACGGAAACCAGTGTTAGGAAGTGCACAAAACCAAAGAAGTGAGCTACAATAATGGAGAACTACTTTTCAAAGTTAAAAGAAAATTGTAGATAACCTCTAAAATAATGTAAAGCCAGATGTAGGCCCAGAAAGACCAAAATAGCTCTACAAACCAAACTCCAATGTCTTCAATCCTTTTCAACTCTCCAGCTCTAGGAACCACCACACAAACAGCATGTATCGGGAATAGATTAAAAGCAGCGGAGCCAATAAGGGTTCCCGGATCCAAACCTATTAGCCGAGTCAAAAGAATACAATGTATTATTAGCAAAATAGCAATGGTCAGAAGAGATTCAGTCAATTTCTGGAGACTAGAAAGATGTCAAAATAAGTCTTGGACCTGACTCGTACCCCAAAAGTTAACTCAAAGAGAGGAGGATTGCCGAAGCCTTATAAGGAGACCAACGACCTCATCCTGTCCTATGTGGGATTCATTTCATTCATCACCTACCTCATGCCCAGATCCGTACATTCTTTATCCGGGTTTTCATTGTCCGATCTGGAGCATGCACAATCATGGACCGGGGGTATTTCCACCACCTTCAATTGGTCTGGGGGCATTCCGCCTATCGACCACGGGCCTAGTTCTGATACAATGTCAAAATAAGCCTTGGACCTAACTCACACTCTAAAAACTAACTCGAAGTGAGGAGGATTGCCAAGCCTTATAAGGAGACCATGGATCTCATCCCGGTCCGATGTGGGATTCATTCCATTCATCAAAAGGGATGAAACATGGAAATAATCATGAAATTATCTCAACAGAATAATCAATCATCAGATGGTCAACTATTTCAGCAACACATGTTAGCTTCCTTTAATAGAAAGGTGGAAGAGTGTAGGGGACGTCTCGCGAGCATATTCTTCAATATCCGAAAAGCAAATTCACAGTGGATTTTACCAGGACCAGAGATTTGGACAAGCTAAGGGAAACTGGAGACGGCTAAAACAGCTAAAACTTCTCAATATAATGCATTCTTAGAGAGCATATAAGTTTGCATACAAGAAAGTATGCAGCAGTTAGTGACACCGAAATGTATGCGGTGCAACCTTTAGAGAAGTGAAACAAGTAGTAACAAGAGGATGAAAAGAGGAAAGCAAGATCTGCAAAGGAAAAGAGAGTTTTGAATGGGAAGTTGGAAAATATAACCAGCATATTTGAGGGAAATAAGCATTTACATAAAAATAAGCAAGTTAACTTTAAGGAAAGAGAATACCTTTGCATAACAATCTTACAATTGGCTCTTATATGTGGAGATTATTTGCATAAAACCAACATCATTAGACATTACTTTCAATGAGTTAATACTCCCTCCTTCCCAATTTATAGTATTTAAATAGTTTGGAAGACAACAGCAAAGAAATTAGGTAGTTTTATATATAAAAAAAAAAAAAAAAACATCATCTAAAAAACTTAAATTTAATCAGTTAAGTAATCATTTTATTCAAACTTGTAAAATCTCATTCAGTATAATACTATTAGTAGAATAGTGTCAAACATTTCGGAATGTCCCGAAATGGAAAAAATGCCATATAAATTGTGATGGAGGAATAACAATTATCCAGTTTCAAATGCATTGGTTCTTACTTGGAAAAACAAAACAAACTAACGAAAATCCCTCGGTACATCCATATTATGAATGAGAAAACAAAATAGGAACATATATAGCAAACATTTTGTGCATAGAAACAAAACTCAGAACATACCTCCAGCATATAAGTTTCCAATGTTTCGTATTGCATCAATTGTAGTTAAGGAGATCTGCGGAAAGCTAGTCCCAAATGCCAGCAGAGTGATATCTGCAATTGTGTAATTCCACACCTTTTCATTACTAACTATTTTCTTGTTTCTGCAAGGATCTATCTCCACCACCGCAGCCCGAGTATGCTTAACAACATTTTCCATGGACAGGAAAAATCGAGCAGTTATAGCTGACAATCCAATAAAACAATAGGCAAGACCGGTAAAATACAAGAAGGCTCGAACACCATCACCAAGAGAAGTTTCCAGATGGAAAAGTAAATAGTCACCACACTTCTCATGCCCAAGGGTATTTGAAAATCCATGTCTGAGCTCAGTGGTATAGTTACAAATTAGGGAGGTCACTTTTAAGATTCTTAACAATTATTTGATGTTTAAAGTTCAAGCCAGGGAACAAATATTCCTCCTAACTGAAGCAAGAGACTTGTCAATATGCAACAGTTGTTTATCAGGTATTAATTAGAAGATTTCAGATGACAGAAGAACTAAATACAAAAATTAACTACAAGAGGAAAGCTGCAGCTCAAACATCTGTCGGCTAGTGTCAGGCTTACATAAAGCAATTTGATTGCTTTGGACACTTGGCACTTGCCTGGTTATTTCTGATGTGCTGAAGTTATTGGAAATTCAACATAAAATTGAAGATTGCTGAATTTCCTTCCTTCTCATTGTATTTGCAACTGAATCGTACAAGTATATACACAGCAAAATGAAAGAGAACCTTCCTAAAATATTCATATAGTCTTGTGCTCATCTTATGAGCTAGTTTTTGGGGTTGAATTAGTCTCAATGTCTATTTTTCTATCATGGTATCAGAGTCAGACCCATCCTAATTCTTTGGGAGTTAGGCCCAAGTTCCATTTCTTTATCAGAAGTGCAATAAATTTGTTCATGAAGTAACTGCAACTTGTTATTGTTCACATAAATGCCAAATTACCATGGACATCTTTCATGCAAAGAGTAGAATTTAAGTTTTTACAAATAATACAACTGTTAAAGAAAGTTTTGCTAGATCAGAAGGGAATTGATTTCTATAGACAGCAGTAAACAAGAACCACTGCCTAATAATTAACTTGTCATCAGACCTGACTCGGGAAACCAAAACGGAAAGTATTTCTTCATAACATCAAATGCAATCATCAGTCAGTCAATTATGCATCAATTTCAAGCAAATTAGGGTTAGCTATATAAATCCTTTTATATGTTCCGCTCCATACAGGCTAATTTGCAAGCACAACCTGATGCGTTCATTACTATAAAGATCAATAGTAACTTGAACATTTTTACACGGGCCATCAACCAACGCAACGTGGGTGTTAGATTTGGTTTTGAGACAGGTTATACAAAGCTCACATAGGTAAGTTTCACATATGTGTAGTTATTTAGCATCAAATGCGATTGGGAGAATTTAGCAAAACAGGAGCCACGGTTTAACACTGTGCATCCCTACATTAGAACCCAAACAGAAGCTTATATATGAAACTTGACCTCCAACATGGAGAAAAGAATGAAATTAGAGGACAAACTAATCGCAAAACGGATAAATACAAAGTCCAACATAATAAACCAAACAATAACCAGTCAGCAGTATTACATTCCGATTCCAAGAATATAGGAATTGAATAAGCAAACAAGATAGGAAAACCAGTCTATCAAGAATGAGAAAGTATGAAATAAACAAGAGACATACCAGGGGAAAAAGAGCTTAATGCATAGTAGAAATGGACTTGATAGCAGTATCTTCAAGTGTAATCTGATAATATGTGTGTGTGTTATATATACACACACAGAAGTCACAATTCTTCTGTATACTTTAGTGTCTTAATCATTATTTCGCCTAGCTAGTAGCATGCAGAAGTTTAAGACATAAATTACCTAACAGGTGCTGCGAATTGCCTCATTAGAATCACGCAAAATTTTGATTTGACTTGCAAAAAAAGAACATACACACATATCATTGTTGTCGGATTTCACTTGTGACAACAACATGTGCCGATTTTCCAAGTCTAGGTAAAACAGGAAAGTTAGGCAAATTAAACATCAGTGTAAAACTATTTAACAATGTTGAGCTTTCATTTCTATTAAAATGTAAATAATGAATATAAATTGAACTTTGTCATGCACGTAGGTAGGTCATATCGTATATGATTAGTTGTGGTTGTAGTTCAAGAACAATGCATTATATGGTTCTCAAATCGGTAAGAGAACTAACTACTGTTCTTGCTAAGTCTTATTATATCACATAATTGGACTGTTCTATAAACAAAACAATAAGAATGGTTTTGATGAAAGCTCAAAGGGTTGATGTTGAAATTTTGTTGCTTTTCAGTTACTGCAGTAACTTTTTTAACATAATAAGTTACTTAGTTGTATGATAAATATACTTTTTTGAATTTAAATTTCTCTTAGATTTTTTAGGTGTGTTGAGATATTTTGGGTTTTTTAAATTCTTCTTATATGCAAATTTTTCTGCAGATTATGTTCCTAATTGGCTATTTAAAGCCTAGTTATACTTAATAAGATTAATGAGAGACTTTTACAATCAACACTTTTAATATTTTGCTGCTCGTCTTTTAAAAAACCAACAGTTCACATGGTTGGCTAACTTTAGCCCAATTTTTTCTATGGTTCTAAGTCAAGAGAAAGTCATTTTGGTATAGCACACATTATTTTCAGGTATATTTTCATGAGAAAATTATTTTCTGATGTTTGGTTACCAACAACAATCTCTTTAACTATATCTTAATTCTAAACTCAAGTTGAATCGGCTATATGAACAATCATATCGCTCCGTTTAAGTTCATCTCAAATTCATCAACCAAATATTAGAAAATGTCTTATAAAACACATCTTTTATGAAAGTGACTTTTGTTGTACCAATCGCTCAAAGAACAGTATAATTAAATGTGGTGTTGAGGATTTGAAGTTGCAAGATGCGACGTTAACCAATCTTAGGGAAGGAAAAGGGAACTAATTAAAGAACCAAGGCATCCACGAAAGAGAGTAAAAGACTGAATTACAATGATAGATTACTTGTTATAGGTATACAAAGCTCGACTTTTCAAATTTTTCCATTTGCTTTTGCTGTAATCCAACCTACTCTAGATTACCGAACATCGTACCTGTCGGCCAATCTGCTACAGTAGCAAATTTGTTGCTTAATAATTAATCAAGTTTAGATATCTTTATTTGTTAATGCAACAAAAGTTGATCAGAATTGTGATCTACGTTAGCCCAATTAGGCATGAGTGTTTAATACGACAAAAGTTATTTATTCCAAAATTATTTTTCTTATAACTATCTTCACTTTAATTTCATATTACTTACGCCAATAAACACAATGTTATTATCAATCTTTAATATTCAAAAATTTCATTCAAGCACTACCCAATTTAGTAATATTATTACTAAGTTAATAAAGTTGTTTTTTCTAAAAAATATATTCACTACCAATTTAAAAACTGTATTTTATTCATGACTTTTGTCATTCCAAATTCCTAAGTGTGCTTGAAGGGCCTAGAGATTGAGCAGGAGCACGGGCAAAACTCAAATTCGTCATTTTGAAACACCCTATGTATGTCACCACTTGGCAGGTATTTTTCTAATGGCTTAACTTATCTATTAATCGAGTTTAGATATTTTTAACTTTTGAAAAAAGCAAAAGGTAAACAAGGAGTCAAAATATTAATACATAGTTCTTGATCCTTTAAGTATTTCAGGGAACTTAACGGCTCTCAAAAAGTACATAATAGTCTCAACCATTTCTGTTGAGCTGATAAAAACTTCTCAAGACATGATGAAACAAAAAGATATACTAGTAAATGAAAAAATTCATTAAATGGGTATTACAATATTTAGGTACAGTATAGGGAAGGGTTGAAATGTATTAGCTACATTGCAAAGGTAAAAATTGCTTAGCAGCCCTTGCATTAGTAATGTCATGGGCGGCTTTCCAGCCATGCCCCATGACCCCTTGGACGCGCCCCGTGCGTCCTGACAAGCTTCCCAACGCCTAGCGCCATGGTCGGTCCCGTGGTCTCGGCAGCTTCAAGTGACAAGCGCACAAGCGCCTCTGTCGCCCCACTGATAACCAGCACCAGCGCTCAGCCACATGCAGATGCCCATAGCGCTGCGCGCGCAGACAACGTCGCGCGCGGACCCTGATGCTAAAGACAAAGTTGCTGCACACGAACTTGTTTCTACCTTGTAGAAGACTAAGTCCTTTTCATTGTAAATATAGAGTAGATTTACTTCATTTTCTTTTAGTGTGCCCCTACAGCTTCCTTAGGTAAAAGTCGTGTAACTTTGGTTTATTTTTTTTAAGCATTATTAGGGGGGATCAAGCATTCAAAACTTTCTTGCAAGTAAACAATTCTCTGTACTGGTGTCTCTCCCCCTCGACACCACCTAGCTTTTCTGTAATAGCTTTCATTTATGCAATCAAGCTTTCTTTCATTCGCAATTCTCTTTTCTGTTCTCAGTTGCTCACGACATTGGTTTTTTCGTACGGCACTAACAATCTAGTCTAGCGTACGGAGGGGACCTCAGTTGGCGGACATCAATCATACTGATATCGATTGCTTAACCTTACGTTGCCCTTCCAAATAATCTCAGGAAAGCGCCTCGTAACAGTTGGTATCAAAGCCTAGGCTCGACATCAGACGAGGGATAACATTAGAATTACCACCATTTACCACGGTGAATCATGGGGATCGCATCACGGCCCTTGAGGAGACGGTTGACGTATTACGGCCCATCGTGGAAACGGTGCCTCATTTGAAAACCAGCCTAGTGCAAAGATTGGACGACCTAGATCGCAGAATGCGTCAGGCCGAAGTTGACATAGAAAACATCAGCCGCGACTCTGAAGGAGACCGGCAAACGGCAGCCACAGAGGCAACCGACATTTTTGGAAAATTTGAGGGCCTCCAGCAGGAGCGTGCCGAAGATTTAGCCCACAGGGCACAAGAGGCAGACAGGGCAACAAACTATAGATAACTTGACAGGCCAGCTCAACATTGTCAATGCTGCTTTACAATGTCTGCTTCGAAGAGGCAGGAACCAAACCAGGGGTGCTGTGAACTTCGCCCCCGCGACACAGAAACTGAAAATTCCCGAGCCAAAGCCATACAATGGTGCTCGGAATGCCAAAAAAGTGGAAAACTTCATCTTCGACATCGAACAATACTTCGATGTTGTGGGAGGCCTAGAAGAAGCTAAGAAGGTAGCAACTGCTGCCATGTATCTTCAGGGAGATGCTAAACTCTGGTGGCGGGTGAAATACAAAGCCATCAGGGCCGGTGAAGATACTCTCGACACATGGGCGGAACTAAAGGCAGCCATACGCCTGCAGTTCTTCTCCGAAAACGTTGAGTACAATGCAAGGAGAAAGCTACGAGAACTCCGCCAGACCAAATCAATGCGGGACTACGTGCGAGAATTATCCGCACTCATGCTAAGCATACGCGACATGGGGGACAAAGACAAACTCTTCACTTTCTTGGAAGGGTTGAAACCCTATGCCCATATGGAACTGCAAAGACAAAGGGTAGACACGTTACCTAAGGCGATCCAAGCAGCGGAATGCCTTGGGGATTATCAAGTGGAAGCTCGGAAGGATAGGCCTCAACAGCCTGTCAAAGGAGGATACAAAGGGGGCCATCCGAGTACTGGTGGCACAAGCAGAAGTGGAGGAGATCGGAATGCAACCAAATCTAAGTCTCCCTCCTCAGGTAGTACTAGCACTGCATCTAACAACAACAATTGGGGGAGGAAACCCCATTCAGGATGCCGTTATTGTGGCGAACCACATTGGAATAATGAATTCCCACATGCACAGATGAATGCCCATCAAGTTGTTGATGATGGGATGGAGACGAATCCGATGATGCGGACCTGACCAAACCGGTAGGTACCTTCAATGCAATTGTTGGCTCCTTTTCTGAAGCCTTAGCGGGAACCAGTGCTGGTATCCGTAAGAAGAAGGACTCATGCCCAATCAACAAGAAAGGGAAAAAGAAGGCGGATGAGAGGACTCCTTCTAAACAATAGAGGACCTTAATGTTCGTCGAGATGAAGGTAAATAACAAACCCATTCGGGGCACGATAGACACAGGTGCGACCCACAACTATTTAGCCTCGACTTAGGTGAACGCTTTGGCCTAGTTGTAAGAAAGGGCAGAGGTCGTGTCAAGGCTATCAACTCACCTCCTTAACCAGTTGGTGGAATAGCCAAAGAAGTACCAACGAAACTTGGCCCTTATGAAGGAAAATTCAACCTGTGGGTGATGGACATAGACGACTTCGAGTTGATAGTGGGGTTGGAATTCCTGAGGCAAACCAACACCATGCCCGTGCCGTATGCAGACATGCTACTGATGATGGGAACAAATGGGGCCAAGCCTTGCACCATCCCGTGCATGCCCATGAAGATGGCCGCTCAAAACATCTCGGCTTTGCAGTTGAAAAAGGGGGTCAAAAGACATAAACCTACGTTCTTGGCTACCCTCTGCGCTGAAGATATAGAACGCTCCTCGGGTCCTCTTCCTGCACCCGTGAAGGAGCTGTCACTCGAATTTGAAGACGTCATGCCACAAGACATGCCAAAGCGACTCCCGCCTAGGCGCACTGTGGACCATGAGATTGAGTTGGTGCCGGGTGCGAAGCCACCTACCCGAGCGTCATACAAAATGTCACAACCCGCACTCATCGAGCTTCGGAGACAATTGACGGAAATGCTAGGCACAGGGATCATCATACCCTCCAAGTCCCCATACGGGTCCCCTGTGCTATTCCAAAAGAAACATGATAGGAGTTTACGACTCTGTGTGGATTACCGGGCTCTAAACAAAATCACTGTGAAGAAAAGTATCCTATTTCGCTCATGGCAGACTTGTTTGACAGATTGGGTGGTGCGACGGTGTTCACCAAAATAGACCTGAAGACGGGTTACTGGCAAGTTCGGATCGCAGAGGGTGATGAACACAAGACGACGTGCATGACAAGATATGAGTCATACGACTTCCTGGTTATGCCATTCGGCTTGATTAATGCACCAGCCACATTTTGCACCCTGATGAACCAAGTCTTTTAGGAATACATTGACGAATTCGTGGTGGTCTACTTGGATGACATTGTCGTATATAACCAGACACTCGAAGAACACCTAGAGCACTTGCGGAAGGTCCTAACACGATTGCGGGAGCACGAATTATATGCGAAGCTGTCCAAATGCTCCTTTGCTAAAAAACAAATCGACTTCCTTAGGCATGTCATTGAGGAAGGGCGAATCAAGATGGACCAATAGAAGATTCAGGCTATCACAGATTGGCCGCCGCCTAAGGATATCCACGCCTTGAGGGCGTTCCTTCCCTTATGCTACTTCTGTCGCCGTTTTGTGAAGAATTACTCCTTCATCGTAGTACCACTGATAGAATTTCCCAAGAAGGTCATGCCTTGGGATTGGGGACCCAGGCGAGCAAAGGCCTTCAACGCATTGAAAGCAGCTATGTCTAGTAGCCCCGTCTTGGCCCTCCCTGATTTGGCCAAGCCGTTCGAGGTACAAACGGATGCCTTCGACTATGCACTTGTTGGAGTCTTGCTATAAAAAGGGCATCCCATAGCATATGAGAGCCGGAAGCTGAAGGATGCAGCGGTGCTATGCCGCCCACGAGAAGGAATTATTGGCTGTCGTCCATTGCCTACGCCTTTGGAAGCATTATCTGCTGGGAACCCTGTTCGTGGTCAAGACAGACAACACAACTGTTAGCCATTTCATGAATCAACCGAAACGGAATGGTCGACAGGCCAGGTGGCAGGAACTCCTAGCGGAATTTCACTTCAACCTGGAGTACCGCAGTGGGAAGACTAATCATGTTGCCGATGCACTAAGTTAGAGAGCGGATCTAGCATCAGTGTGCATACTCGCCACCCTAAGGGGGAGCAAAGCAGCCACCACCATAAAAGAACAGATACAGGGTCTACTCATCAAGGATCCTGCTGCACAGTATTTGGTTAATTTGGTAGAACAAGGCAAGACTCATCAGTTCTACACAGAAGATGGTTTCCTGAAAGTGAAAGGAAACCGACTTTATGTTCCCAAAGGAGCAGATCTGCGAAGGACCCTTCTGGCGGAATGCCACGACACTTTGTGGGCCGGTCATCCTGGTGAAGAATGCACCATGGCGTTACTCCGTCGTGCATATTATTGGCCTCAAAATGGCCGATGACGTCGCTCAGTATGTGAAGACTTGTCTAGTATGCCAGAAGGACAAGTCGGACTGTCTGCCACAAGCAGGAATCTTGGAACCACTGGCTGTCCCAAAGAGACCTAGGAAAGCGTTTCCCTGGATTTCATCACCGAATTGCCCAAGGTCGGGGATCTCACAACTATCTTGGTTGTGGTGGATTGATTTTTCAAGTATGATACCTTTATAACAGCCCCACAGTATATATCAGCAGAAGATACAGCTCGACTTTTCTTCTCTCATGTCGTCAAATATTGGGGTCTGCCCAAAGACATCGTTAGTGATCGCGACTCGCACTTTACTAGCAACTTTTGGAATCAACTCTTTAAGTGCCTTGGGTCAAAATTAAGCCATAGTTCAAGTTTTCATCCGCAATCTGATGGCCAGACGGAGCGGTTCAATGGCATGCTGGAGGAATATCTCCGCCACTTTGTAACTGGATCGCAGAAGAACTGGGTGAAGCTTTTGGATGCTTCTCAACTGTGTTTCAATTCACAAAACAGCTCTAGCACCAATAAGAGCGCATTTGAAATTGTTACCGGACAGCAACCATTACTCCCACACACTGTGAATGCACCAAACATGTCAAAATCTTCTCGAGCTGCTAGCTTCTAAGAGAATGGAAGCGAAATTTGGAGATAGTGCGGAGCTATCTTGTCAAAGCCCAAAAGCGGATGAAGAGGCATGCTGATCAAAATCGTCGCTTTGTTGAGTACCAAGTAGGAGACAAAGTGATGGTCAAAATCCCAAAGCGGTACTTGTTTGCGGGAGTCCATGACCCTCGCCTATTGCAAAAATATATTGGACCCTTGTTTATTGAAAGGCGCATTGGGAAAGTTGCACACCGGGTAGATACCCCAGCTTGGTGGAAAATTCATCCCGTCTTCCATGTCAGTCTCCTGAAACCTTTTTGGGAAGATATGGAGGATCCCTCACGGAGCCAACTCACAATACCCAATATTCGAGGCCCCAATTCAACCGGGAAAAGGTGTGCTGAAGTTATTCTTGATGATAGAGTGATTCATGCCTCAAGGAAAGATCACCAAGAGTTCTTGGTGAAATGGCAGGGACGTGATGCAGAGGAGAATACTTGGGAGAGGGGGACAAATCTCAAAGCCTACAAGAGCCTAATTGATGACTACCTTGCAAGTAAGGCGCCGAGGACGTCGCCAACTCAGGTGGGGGAGAATGTCATGGGCAGCTTTCCAGCCATGCCCCGTGACCCTTCGACGCGTCCCGTGGCGTTATGGCAAGCCTCCCAACGCCTAGCACCACGGTCGGCCCCCTGGTCTCGGCAGCTCCAAGTGACAAGCTCACAGGCGCCTCTGTCGCCCCACTGATAACCAGCACCCAGCAACAGGCAGATGCCCACAACGCCGTGCGCGGACCCTGATGCTAAAGACAAAGTTGCTGCAAACGAACTTGTTTCTACCTTGTAGAAGACTAAGTCTTATAGTAGATTTACTTCATTTTTTTTTAGTGTGCCCCTACAGCTTCCTTAGGTAAAGTCGTGTAACTTTGGTTTATTTTTTTTAAGCATTATTAGGGGGATCAAGCATTCAAAACTTTCTAGCAAGCAAACAATTCTCTGTACTGGTGTCTCTCCCCCTCGACACCGTGTAGCTTTTCTGTAATAGCTTTCATTTATGCAATCAAGCTTTCTTTCATTCTCAATTCTCTTTTCTGTTCTCAGTTGCTCACGACATTGGTTTTTCTGTACGACACTAACAATCTAGTTTAGCGTACGGAGGGGACCTCAGTTGGCGGACAGCAATCGTACTGACATCGATTGCTTAGCCTTACGTTGCCCTTCCAAAGAATCTCAAGAAGACGCCGCATAACAGTAAGCATTCAGCCTGAAGAAAGGACAATCGGAGAACTGGAAATGTGGGATGATGTGAAAGAATGGAGCTTGTACAGATAAGGATTAGAAGTACATGAAGCTTCGGCCTTTTTCTGCTCTATTCAGCATGCAAGTGAATTTGTAGAACCTGCAGTTTCTACTAGTAAGACCATATCTGCAGAAGATGGAGTTCATTTCCCAAAGATGAACTTTCTTGTTTGGGATAGCTTTAAGGAGCCAACTTGTTGGAAGCAAATGAAACTTAAATCTCACAAGGCGCTCCCAGACATTGATATTGCCAGGTCACATGAATTTGTAAGCTTAAAAGGACCATTTGTTCCCGATCAAAATTCAGGACTAGGTTAATTACAGAAATTTTGTTCCCGATCAAAATTCAGGACTAGCTTAAAAGGACCAGCAGTCACTATAGAAACATTCCCCACCAACAAAGTATTGAAACCAGTTGTTGACAGTTGACAACAATATCATCCCTGGAAAGCCCTCGAGGCAATTTATATTGCAACATTACCTTGATGTTTTTACTGTGCATATGAGAACCATGCTATATCATTTAAAACGAAGAATTCAATTGCCAAGTTCTCAGTATGAAGTGAAAACTGCTAAATTTTCCTGTTCCTTGACTGGCAATACATAACAATCCATCTTGAACCTACACAGAGTATTCTTGAACATCAGTTGTTTCACATTGAAAACTAGTGCTAGCGAATGCGTCCATCGACCTCTATGGAACTGATCCCAGGAACTTTCTTTACGCTCTTTGCCTCCATAAGGTTTCTGATGTGCCTAGCATCTTTCCACCGACCCATCTTAGAGTAGACGTTGGAGAGAAGAACATAAGCTGCACTATTTGTGGGATCTAGCTTTATTATTTTGTTGAGTGCAACCTCACATGTTTCAATATCTCCACATATCCTGGCTCCACTGAGAAGCGCTCCCCAAATAAGCACATCTGGCTCCATAGGCATTGTATTCACAAGATTCCGTGCTTCATTAATCAGACCAGCTCTTCCATAAAGGTCAATCATACAACCATAATGCTGAACCGAAGGAGAAATACCAAACTCTTTACTGATCCTCTCAAACATTTCCTTCCCTTGTCTCACCAATCCTCCATGCACACAAGCAGAAAGTACACCTAAGAATGTGATGTCATCAGGCCTTACTCCATTATCAACCATATTTGAGAACAAACGGAGGCAATCTTCCCAGTAACCATGCATCGCGAGGCCTGAGATCATTGCACTCCAAGTCATTAAGTCTTTCTTTGGACCCAAATTTTCGAAAACTAATCTTGCCCTGACGATACTCCCACATTTAGCATACATTTCAATCAAAGAAGTTCCAAGTACGACATTAATATCCATCCCAAGTTTGTATACATAAGCATGAGCCCATTTCCCATGTTCAAGTGAACCCAACTGCTCACATGCTGCAAGCAAAATAGACATGGTGTACTCGTTAGGCGTAACTTTATTTTCCTCTTGCATCTGACTAAACAACACCAATGCTTCTTCACACTGATCCCACCTCACGTAACCATCCAACATACTACTCCAAGATATAACATTTCTACTTGGCATTCTATCAAACAATTCGCGCGCAATGCTTAGCAAACCAGCTTTGACATTCGCATTAATGATGGAATTCCACGAAGGTAAATCCGGTTGAGGCATTTCATCAAACACTCTTCGGGCAGAGCCCACATTGCCGCAGGCCGTATACATACTAATTAGCGAAGTTTGGACAAAAGGGTCGAATGAGAAACCAAAAAGAATAGCCTGTGAATGAATTGATCGCCCCAATTGGAGATGTGAAGGAGAATGGACGGAGTGGAGGAGAAAAGGGAAGGTGTAATAATCAAGTTGGACACCATTGAAGCGCATTCGGAGGAAGATGGAGAGCGGGGTGTGGGATTGGCTGGTAGGTGGATGAGTTCGTTGGACATGGGCTCTGATCAGAGTATTCCAAACGAAAGATTCAACAGTTGGATGTGAAAGATTGAGAGAAGGGTGCGTTAAAGATATGAGCTTTCTGGTCGACACCTGCATTTGAATTTTGGGACGTTCCGTGGCGGGAAGACAGTTATTAGAAGGACTTCAAATATTCAATGATCAAGATCAACGGCACAACAAAACTTATTTTGAGAGTTTAAGTTCTTACAAGTAGAATATATTATTAATTAATAATAATTTTATAAAAATGATAACTAACCTGGTATAACAGGTTAATTACATTAGGGTGTCAAATGGGTGGGTTGGACTAATTTTGGGCGGGTCAAAAACGGTTGAGTTAATAAATTGGCGGACCAAAGTTACTTGAATTGAAATGGGCTGGGTCAAGATGGGCTTCCGAACTCGTCCAACTCTTACCAAGTTTTAATTAATATGTGTTATTTTTTTATTGTATAATTACTAAATATTACTTTTTTTTTTGTTATGGTCATATATAACATAGTATCAAATTAAAAAAATTATTTCTAAGATATTCTGACAAAGTTACTCATGGACCGATTTGGGCGAAAAATTAGCCCAACTTTACAGGAGTTGAAATAAGTGGGTGTTGAGTTAAGATGAGTTGAGTTCAATAATTTGGGCGGGCCATTTAGGCTTGGGCTGAATTTGACAGCCCTAATATATAGGGATTGTTACATAAATAGTCGTCCAGATTTAATGCTTACTTTTTTTAGCCGGTATGCATAGATTATACATTGATTATCCATAATTATACATATATTGTACATGAATTTTACATATATGTATATATATATATATATCCGTCGGCTATTTTAAGTTTAAGAGATTAGGTGGGTGGCTATTTGGGTTAAATCTTCTAATATATACTGTAACTTAAGTTTTTGAATAGTTAGACTCCGTAATCTTGGTAATTCACAATCCGACTATCTATGAAACTCTCAGTGCTCTCTTAAAGAAAAACTCAATGGTTAAGAACAATGTAGCACTTCCCTTATCAACTCTATACACACTCCCAAAAAAAAAAAAGAAGAAGACGAAGAAGAGGAAGAAGAAGAAGAAGAAGAGGAAGAAGAAGAAGAAGAATGATCAATTGCAAATGAATATAGGAAGGGAGGAGAGAGTATTTCTTCTACCTATTGAGATATATTAAACACACACACTTGTGGAAACTATGAGAGAAAATCTGTTTGCATTTAGACAGTCTCTAAAAATTTGCAAGTTTCTCTAGAAATGTTTCTTTTCAATATATCTTCTGAGTAACGATTTGCGTTTGAATTTTAAGTTACAGATATTTGTTTTAACCCAAAAGCCCTGAAGTTGCTTCTTAGTATGTTTTTCGAATTGATTTTGATTTGATCTCTCAAAAAGAATAACTTTCTTATTTTGTTCATACTATTTCTTTTGAACTTTGTCTGAAAAATTAAACTTCCTCTAATTATTAGACTATAGTCACTTCTCTCCTCTTATATGAGGTTCTCAAGTCCAAAGAACAACCAATTCGTGTTTTCTATTAGTCAGCAGCACGATTGGTCACCAACGATTTTGTTTTGCTCACTTTTAAACTACTGTTATAATAACTAAATAGCATACCTACGGCCTCACCAGATCACCAACTACTGCTAGCTTGACTGGGAATCCTAGGTCTTTTAGTAGGAAGGTATAAGCATCGAAAATCATTGGTACTTTAGTCGGGCAAGCAGCACAAAAATGGAAGATATAGATCAAGAATCTATATACTGTCCTGCTCCCAGGCACGTGAACTGAAGATCTCACTTACCTGGGGCAAGTGCATAGAGATCTTCGGGGACGTGGAGAGAGTCTCAACTGATCATTTCTAAGATTCCTCATCACACTTTTGTGGTCTTAGGACAAAAACTTAAGAGGAAGCCATCAACAGTGGTGTGATTAAATGAAAGTCACAGACAACCACAAATAGACTCAAAAAATTACATGTGAATATCAAGAGGAAAAAGGCATGTCTGCATACTTGATCCCCAAAGATAAACAAAAGCAAAATATCAAAGTGATGTTTTCTTTTACCCACAAGGGAAAAAAAATCAACACTGTGACAGTCTAGACATGTGCAGTTAAGACGCATGAGTAAGTCAAACAGATAAAATGGCTCTAAATTAGGTCGACTAAAGAAGAAGATAAAGCGACATCGAATGGCCATGTTTAATCTTCTTCATCCGCCTCAGTCTCAGCAATGTTGAAGTATCGCAATTCGTAAACATTCCTGTCCTTGTTGGCAGCAATCACCCTAAGCCAATCCCTGACATTATTTTTCTTCAAGTACTTTTTTACAAGGTACTTGAGATACCTGAAAAATATAAGTAAAGAGTGTAAGCAAAGCAATTATCTACTACTCTTGAGAGCCTGGAATTCACTACTGTCGACAAATTCTTTTGTTTACGGATGCGGGAGGTGGAAGAATAGAAGACAGAGCAGTAATTAACATCACAAGAACTTCCTTTATAAATCTGGTTACATACATATCCTGCTTCAAATTAGATCAATATATATGTCACAGATTGACCTCTCTCTTTAGGCTCACTTTCTTTAATAAGTAGTCTTTGTACTATCACTTGAACCAAACAAATTATGCTTAGAAACATAACAGAAACAGAACAAATTATGCTTGAAAGCATCACTATTGATTATACTAAGCTGCACCAAATGTATTCACAAAAATGAGGAACTCCTTGAGAACCCAACAACAATGTTTGAAATTATACTTACACACATTGAAGGATGTTTTTATTAGTAAGAGTAGATAAAATTGATTATACATATCAATTACCTATCTTATTCAAGTTAAAAACAATTACCAATACACACTAATTCTACCAAATCTTTCTCCACAGGTATTATTTTGAATATGATCATGGATTGAGTAAAAATTGAAATTAACCAAATTGCAGTTGACGCAAAGTAAACAAAGATGAATAAAGCAAAGATGGAGAAGTGAAAGGCTACGCTGAAGTCTAATTGGTCTCACCAACAATTGCTAAGAATCCACTTCACTGATATATGAAGTGCTCAATAATCTAGCGCGAGTTCAACAACTTTAGGAAGTGCTACAAGGATTATTCAAACATAATATAACATTACGCACATATCCTGTTCAATTTACAAATGATAACAAGATATTACGCCATCATTTTCGTTATTTTTTATTTCTCGATGTAAATAGGATAGTTCATCAGATAAACAAACAGTAGAATGGCATAAACCATCAGCTCTTCACAGCTTGTTTGGATGGTTGTTATGTATCGTTTCATAATGTATCGTATAGTATTGTATTGTATTGTACTGTATCGTTTTGATGTATACAATGTTTGGATAGAATGTATTGTTTGTCATCGTTTCATAATGTCATGCACCAACAATATGAAGAATAAACTTGCAATATTATAAAGAAAAATTAAGGTACGAGGTAATATTATTATATAAAAAGATAGGGTAAAGGATAAAATATAATTATTTACAACAACAACAACGACTATAACATACCCAGTATTATCCCACACCATAAGGTCTGGGGAGGGTACTGGTGTACGCAGACCTTACCCTTACCTTGTGAGGATAGAGAGGTTGTTTCCAATAGACACTTGGCTCAGGAAAGCATATAAATAAAAGCATAATAAGAACAATAAGACACTAAGGTGATCAACAATAAAAGAAAACGGTTAGTCACAAAAACCTACTAAAAAAACGATATTGCGTACCAATACTACTATTATGAACACTCTCTACTATCCTAATCCTCGACTTCATACATTTCTATTAAGGGTCATGTCCTCGGTCAGCTAAGACAAAAGATAAGGAAACAACGTGACCACACCAAATCCATCGTTCTATAAACTCGCATTTTCGTTGTTACATAACGACGGATTTAAACGATATGATACAATAAAATTTAAGTAATAATGAAAACAAACATTATATTTAAAGTAACAATACGATACAATACAACATGTAACAACCATCCAAACAAGTTGTCAATCCAAGGAACTTAACTAAAATAAACAGCATTTATTTTAAAACACATTAGAAACTGACTCAAAGCTCAATATATGAATGACTGCACTATTCCACATAAGAACTATTTGCAAAGAGTAGCTGAACACAATGGAAAATGAAACATTTTTTTTCCAAATAAACCCAATTAAAAATGAGGCAGAAAAAGGTAAAATCAGAGGAAATGGGGGTCGTGATAGAAGTAGTACCTCTTGGAAAAAGCAGAATTAGATGTGACGGTGATCTTGTTCTTGTCACGGGTAACGGTAACGGAATCCCCAAGTGCACCAGCTTTGCCACCAACCTTAATTCTCTCCTGAAGGAACTTGTCAAGAGAAGCAATCTCCATAATCTTGTCATCCACTGGCTTCGAACAGTCAATTACGAACGTTGCCCCCTTCTTCCCGCCTTTCGCTGCTGCTGCTGCTGCTCGGCTCATCTTTACAATCTGTCTCCTTCTCTTCCGCTGTCATTCAAATAGTGAAACAACAATCATCAGATATTCAACAAAAAAAGAGTACACTATTTACGTATTGGGTCTATTGACGGAGAAAGAAGCAGGAGAAACAGAGAAAAGGTTCGAGCATACGTACAGGACTAAACTCAACTGCCTGTTGCGAGTGTATGGAAGTGACGCGATGTTTAATTAGGGTTTTCCCTCCTTCCTCTTTGGACCGTCGCCCCTAACCAAACCGGTTTCATATTATACCCTTTATAATACCACTCTAAATTAATCCAATAAAATATCAAGTAAGTTAATATTTTTATTATGTTATCAGTTAAATACTTGTTATACGATTTATAGTAGTTATTTTATAAATAATTAGATCGTGTAAATATCAGTGCTATAGAAACTTAAACTTCTATTTCCATACTACAAATGGGAATAACTAGACAGCTCATGGTCAGCATGTCTACGTGGCCAAGGATAAAAATGTAATTACAATTACAGCCTAACACGTAAGTAAAGTACAGCTTGACAGCTCTTAAGTTGCTACATCCGGTTGTAAAATGGGTCAGGAGGATATTATCATAATTGCATACACATTAGCCCGTATAGACACATATTACCGCTTTCTTTTATGTTTGATACGTGGTTACTACAACATAAAATTTAGGTCGCTATACTACTCTCTGCTTACTCTCATCGTTACCACTGCTGTTCCGTTGGGAAATTCTGATATCTCCGAGTTCAGTTTACCACTTACACATACGTGGACTACCTTTTTCAAGTTTTTTTGATTTGGCGCATATACAATAAAGATCTGACCATCAACGCTATTTAGATTTAAAATTCAGTTTGTTTTCAGTCTGAAGAATGTTTCCGTCTCATATTTTGAACTTGTATAGAAGATTTTGACTACTTTTGTCTAATATTTTAAGCTAATTGGTGATATGTTGTTGCGCTCGCTTTTGTGCGTCTTCAACTTTCTCTTTTTCGAGCTTAGTCTTAATTTTCATATGTTTGACCTTTATCAAAGTGTAGTAAGAATGGATTTGAGTCTATTATAATACAAACTGCATTTGGATTTGCACTAGAAGTGTTTGAGAAATCGTCTGAAAGAAACTACCTAATTTTTCTTGTTATGTTGTTTCAATAAATGTTAGCTCTTACCTTTAACTGATTTAAATATGGTCCAAATTTACCAAAACAGCTTTCGTTGTCATTTATTGTGATCAATTGTATATAAATAAGAATATCTGAACTTCATATCGGCCATAAAAAGTTGCAAACTGTAAGTTCTGTTCAATCCTTATGGCTTCATTTGATTGCTCAGGTAATTTTGAAACTTGACACAGGGCTATCAACTAAATGTTGTTGTGAAATATGGATATTTTATTTATCTGTTAGTAGTTGAAGTAATAATTATCTAATTTTTATCGTTGTTCGTTTTTGCCCCTATAGACCTAGAAGAACTAGGAAGGCCTTTTTGCACAAAATTTGGTCCCAATAGATTTATAGATTTTCTATTCAATTGGCATCCAAAGTTTAATTTTTTATTTTTTTGTACAAGCATCCATAGTTCAATTCGCCTACAAACATAAGACTTATTGGAGAGAGACTTCACCATGTCTCTAAACTTCTCACTTTTCTTGGCTATGATTTCAATCCTATTAGATAAAAGTTACTTTTAGGCATTTTAATTAATTTTAAATGTGCAGTGAAGAAACCGAAGAGTAAAAAGGAAGTTTCATTTAGTGCCTTAAACCAAAAATGATGGTTAACGTGTTATACTTCTTTGATCATGTGTACTTTTGATTCTTAATGCCAAGGGGAAAATTCTGCCGTGATATTTGTGTCTTTCAAAATGATGTTTGGTTTTAGACTAGACGTCATTTTAGTTTGTTTTCACTTAATAAAAGAAAAGGTTTGATTAGTATATACACCAAAAAGAATTGTGTTGCAGATAGAAGATGCCTAAGCTGTTAAATGCATAAATAGGTAATGCATTGAAATGATTTATTTTACATGATTGTAGTACAAGAGTAAGTATGCTATTTAAAAGTGCATATTATCACAGGAAACACCTATAAGAATCTTATAGTATGAGGCATCTAAATATATTGTTACCTTTTTGTCGACACTTCTTATGAAAGAACTCAAAGTGATTTAACTATTACATGTGTTAAATTTTTGAAGATTAAGTATGTCTCATACTGATAACCGTTTTGTGCTTTTACTTTGTGTTTCATATCTTTCCGAGCAAGTAAATAATATTTTCGTAGCCTTTGATCTCTCAAATTGGCTTTGGAACCTTATAATTTATATTTGCAGGTTGATGCTGTCATGGTAAGAAAACTATGACTCTTGAACAGTCAAGTTGCACATCCTAGATGAATTGACAAAATTAAGATAAATTTTGGCTAGATCCAATATTACCTAAGTGGACTTGAAGATAACAGTTGCTTGGAGCAGACCGTTTTTTGAAAATCATTTGACATACTTTAGCTAATAATTAATTTTTCCTGGAGTCTCATGTAGATTTTTTTTCATCATCATCATATAATTAGGATGCTTTACCTGTCATTTGGGATTATAGCACAGGAGGTGCTCACTATAGTAGTAAGATAGTTTTCTTCTGAACTTTCTAGCAAAACATGAGTAATACGTGTTTCACCGCTCAACTTTTCTTAAATGATTTTTTTTCTTTTTGTATATATATTCGACGAAGTTTATATTGGTGGAGTTATTTAGTTTGCAAAGATTCGTTGAAGCTTTAGATTAATTAATTTTTATTTAAGCATTTAAGATTAATCTCGCAAATAGCTTATACTTTCATCTATAACCACAGCTGCTATCAAGTAGAGGTGCAGACCTGCAATTTAACTGCTTCCTTCAGCTACATAGGATAAAGATAAAATAACTTGCTGGTGTTATTGTATTTACCATAGATATAATTGATATAATGGTTTTGCCAACTGAGATGGGCACGCACGTGATACCTGATATAACTTTACGTTCTCATAACGTTACATCAGAACATAAGGAATGAAACCAAAGACATTTGTCTGCTTGGCTATGTGCTAACCTTTACATAGCCTACTTGGTTTTGTTAAAGCAAGTTTAACCGAATTACATTAGTGATGTTATTTACTGAGCATTGCATTTGTTGTCTTAAACTCTTTTTTTGGCTTTTGTCGCTCCGTGTACTCTTTTACTATGTTGGAGAATGATGAAATTTTAAAAACCATGCTAATTTCATTCGATAACATTGGAATAACATTGTTCAGTGACATGAATCATGAATCTCTGTATCTTCATTAGGGTACTATCATAATTTTAGCTAAATGTATTAGTTTTGCCAAGGCTATTGATACCTCAACTTGATATAAAAATCCATCAAATAATCTAATATGCTAAATCATTTCTCCTCCGTCTTAGCAAGTATATTTGTATAATTTTCTGAAATACGACTATTTTAGCCAAATAGTAAATTTTGGCATAGAGGTTTCAGTAGGTACCTAAAGTTTTCAAAAAATCTTTTGGAACCTATATGCCAAAACACACTAGATTTCAAGATGCAGGAATTGAAGTGATCACAAGAATTTTATACATCAAATTGATGACTAGAAAGCTATTTTTTACACTAAGGTATAAATTAGGTATTTCCACAATTGTTGCAATACGCTATGCCATGATTTAGGATTCATGAGCATATCATTTAGCAGGCTTATATCAGTTTCTCAATGCTTTCTCAGTTGATGGTAATTTCTCAAATTTGCTGGCAGCCAAAGTTATGGAGTCTGGTTCATGCCACTCAAAGCTATCACTACAAAGAATATGATGCAGTTATTGTTTCTTGCTTCTTGCAGTCAGAGAATTACTCTGTAAAGGAATCTTCACTTTCTGGTCTTTGATAAACATTGTACACAAAATAATATATTTTATGGCAAAGTTAGTATTTTACATCAAAAACTGTTCTCTCTTATAAGAGGTAATAGCTTAGTAGTGTTCCATTTATCTACATGAGTGTCATTCTTTGGAGATATCGTCACTATATCCTTTGTTACAATAATATAGCTTTGATCACGTTGGGCTGGGGCAAAGCCCGGACTACTCTCGCTAGTGTATAAATAAGAGCCAACCAAGAATACACGTAGATAATTTGTTTTCATCTATACAAGCTTCTCATTATATATGTGTATTCGTGAAATATAGACTCGCCATGTGGTTCTATTAAATGCCGATACGTATCAGCAAAGTTTGGAGAAAAGTGAAGAATGACATGTAAAGATGATATGTGAAACGCCCCCGGGACCGAACATACTCGTACCGTACCTGTTAGCCTCGGAATGATTATCATAGAGTAGCCCGGATCAGGTACGGGAGAATAGCTCATAGTTAAATGAAAAAGGAATCAATTAATCCCGGATTATATGGAATTTACCATCATTATGCCATCAGTTACAAATCAATTATGTAACGTACAATAAATGTAATAAATGATTGTAACGGGCAGAACAAGGCAATCAATTATGAAATTGACTCAACAGGGACGGGATTGACTCAACAGGCACGAAATTGACTCATTAGTTACGGAATTAACTCATCAGTTACGGAATTAACTCATCAGTTACGAAATTCCAGCATTTACGCAACTGTTACAAGTCTTCCAAAAGTAACAGATTTATTGAGTAAATGCTCATAATGGACCCATAATTCAAGGAGAATGGTTACTTAGATTTAGCATTATAAATAGATACATTTTACTACTATTATAATCATCTGATTTTCTTCTCTACAATTCTGTACATTGTAATTCATAGCATCTTGCTCCCAAGTTAGCCATAGTTCGGTTCTTCGAGCTCTGTTTAGCTCATCATCCTATCAAGGATCATCCAGTAAGAATTATTTCTTCTTTGCCTTATTTTTATTATATTATTTGTCATTGAATTAATTTTTCACTTTTCTATCATGTTGTATTAACGAAAATTTATATCTTTCGGATCGAATCGATTGTTTGTGGCCCGTCATATAAAATTTATTGCTTTGACCTTGAAAATTATTTTTTGATTAAATAATATGTTCATTTGACATAACAAATAACTCGTGAAATTAGTTTAGTTGCACACAAGATATCAAAATTATAAATAAAAAAAAGAGTGAGCCAAGAAAAAATGTATACGACTTCCAGCAAAATGAAGATTTAGAACCTTATACCAATTACCAATCACTTGTGTCTTGTAATGTGATTGTAACATATTCCAGCTAATTTCACCTAAAACTAGAGGAAAACACATTGAATAATAACAAGAGAGACTCAAATATAAAATTATTTCTTATGTCTCTCTCTTCGTATTGCTGTGTTTTTTTTCCTAAACCTACTGGCCAACTAATTAATATTACTAAATCAACATATGTGAGTTTATTTCACTGTTCCTCTGCTTCAATCCTTTTGCTCTAATTAGAAAAACTATGTGAAAAATGCTAAACTATCAAAGAAAAGGACATAGTTTTGTATCTTTTCCTTCCTTTTAGTAGACGTTATTCTCGCTGGATTCGAGGCACTTCACAAAATAAGTAGAAATCTAGAAGGCAAAAAAGTCCCCAAGTATTTAAGAAAGAAAGTCATACTACTATAATGTCTAAGAGTGTGCTTGGTAGGAAAGGAAAATGTTTTCGATAAAAAATATTTTCACGAAAAATGAGTGATTTTATCACTTATTTTTTCTTGTTTGGTTGGTGAGTGAAAATTTTTTTTGGAAAATATTTTCTAGTATTTGGTTAGAGAGTAGAAAATATTTTTTTAGGAAAATATTTTTTTATACTACTCTCCTCACCCCTTTTTCCCAAGTCCCCATGTTTCCTTGCCCCCTCCCCTAATACCCAACGTTTTCAGTTGTCTATTTTCTTCAATAATTTAATTATTCTTTTAAAATTTCACACAAATCCAAAGAAATTAATGTGTTACTTTTTTTTTCTTTTACGCAAAACAACATTGAAATTTATGCTCCATAATAACTATAAAGAAAATACTTTTTTTTGGTTGAAAAAAAAAATACTCTTTCTCCAACATGAAATAAAGTAATCATTTTATTAAAATAAAAGAAAATACCTTTTTTACATCATGAGAAGAAAATACTCATTTTGTTGAAATTAAAAAAAGTATTGTTTCCTCATCATGAAAAGAACTTACTTTTTTTGTTGAAATGAAAGAAAATACTTTTTCTACATCATGAAAAGAGAGTACTTTTTTTGTCAAAATGAAAAAAATTATTTTTTATATCATAAAAAGAAAATACTCATTTGTTGGAGTGAAATTTTTTTTATCTATAACATAAAAAGAAAGTATTATGAATAACATTTTAATTTAGGGTGAGGGTGGGGAGAAATGTTTTCCCTTTTCTTGGTAGGGAAAATATTTTCCTCCAATTGAAAGAAAATGAGTTTTTGAGGAAAATATTTTCAAAATATTTAAGCCAATTAAACATAAGAAAATTAGAAAATATTTTTCGAAAAATATTTACGTTCATGCCAAACACACCCTAGTCTTGTTTCGATTTCCAAATACTTAGGCCTATACATGTATATTTCCCCAATTGGTGGTCCCTAACCTTATTGTCCATCCACTATTCCATGACAAATTACTAGTCTCGAGGATTTATTTTTTTTCTAAAAATAGAACTGAGATATGAAAGATACACACATTGTGTCTCTTGCCCTTTCTCATTCGCAATATCTTTTTCATTCCTAGTGCACGCTCTTCTTGATTTTTTAATTTTTACTGTGTGAATTTATGGTGGTAACTAGGAATATTTTGGACGGTTGGGATGAAAGTTGAAAGTCTCTGTATATCCCTGTAGTGTATTCTGAATCAATGGAACGACCAATGACCTATACTGCAAGCCAGCTTAATGTAAGTTTCAGTCTTTGAATCAAAATTTGGTATATGTCACTTATGACTTCAACCAACTACGCAGCTTTCAATATGAATAAGCTTCCCAAAAAGCTGTCGGTCTTTAGCCCAAAAACAAAAAGGTTTACTTTAGAATTGTTCGTCATTACTATTACTACTATACTAGTTTGGCATGGACTGGTTGGAAATATGTTCCCTACTGAAGGCAGCTGTCAGACGGCTGAGTTCTTCAATTAGTACGTTTATGGCTATTGTTATTGCTGATGTGGTTTCAAGAATGGAAAAGAAAACTATATAGTAAACTCATTTATTGTCTTTACAGAATAAACTGAATATTGAAGAATTTGTGGTACTCCATCCAACAACTAGTATGTGGAGACAGTGTATACATATCACTGCTCTTATGATTTATTACTCTCATTTGATGATACTCCTTTCTTTCTCTTAAGAAATAATAAATAAAATGCATAATTTATCATGATACTTATATTAATTGGTATATTGTCTTAATGGAATTAAAAAATAATTTGAAATAAGTAATTAATGCTAGAGGCAAAGCAGAAAAAAGTTTATTTTTCTCTTAATATGCAAAAGTGATAATTAAAAGTGAATGAAGAAAGTGCTACTTATAAAAATAACTGAATAAACATTTAGTGGTGTTCTTTCTACTTTAATATATCTCAAAAATTGTGTTCTTGAATAAAAAGCATTATTACTTCTTATTATTGTGTATGAGGAAAATCGAGCCCATGGAATGCTTCGATTTTTGATGAAGCCGACGGAGGAAGAGACGTGACTGTAAGGGATCGGAATCGAGGCAAGGAGCCCCTGGAACGAGCCGGGGTCCGGGAAAAAAGTCTGCCCTTGGGAGTATCGGGGCCACAAACCCCCAGGATTGGTTCGAATCTCAAAAATCCCGGAGAGCATTACCAGATAATCAAGCATGACCAACAAAAGGCCGTGATATCCGTGACAGGCCGGATATCACGGCGTGAATCTCGGCACGTATCGGCAGAAAATCGGTGATTAGTTAAACGGGAGAATTTTACCTTTTGTGAAATTGCACTTAGGGTAAAACTCCCCTACTATATAAAAGGGGGTCTGATTATCCATTAGACACACTGTAACACGCATATCAAGGCAATATATTCTTATTTTCTTTGTTATTCAAAGTTCTTACTTTTGTTCGTCAATTCATCAATAACGAGAGCTCGAGATCGAAGGCAGGCATTTCATTAAGCTGTTACTAAGTCTGGGATCACTCTTCTTAATTGGTTTGATAATTTATTACGTCCTTTATTGGTTTAATCTAATGCAATTCGTCATTTGTATCGAATTAATCCGCATATCCTTAAAACCACCTACAAATTTAATTGCTATCCGTTTTTTAGGGTAAACAGTTTGGCGCCCACCGTGGGGCTTAGGATAATAGTGGCAATTTGATACAAATTTTCATAACACACTCTATTTTACACTTGTTCTTTGAGCTTTTAATTTCATGTCAAATTAAAAATATCGAACTCCCAATCTACCCATTTGAACGTGGATGCTGAGTCCAGCCATCATGGAGAAAACAAACAACGTGGTACCCAGCAACAAGGTACCCCCTTCTGACCCCAATAGAGTCCCAGTTGCCGATCCGATCGATGCCAACTCACACGTGGCTATCGAAGCAAACTTGCCTACTGACCCCCAAAACAGCATTTGCGGGGGAGCCCGGTCAATAGCCCGGAGTACACACGACTGCGAAGGTGATGAGATCAACTTGTGCATGATCTTCGAAATGTTACAGGCTCAACAGGCAGCGATAGTCCAGTTGCAGAACCAAAGTTGAGCCCCCAACAGAGTTGAACCCGAATCGTCCCCGGAAAACGCCCGCAAAAATGAACCGCCACAGAAAGGCTAGGTGAAGCAAAACCCGGGACCAACCCCGAGATAATAAAGATGATTGAGGAACTGACAAAACGGGTAGAATCGGGAGAAAAGAAAATCGAGGCTAACGACAAAAAAGTTGAGACCTATAACTCCAGGGTCGACCAAATCCCGGGAGCACCACCGATACTGAAGGGCCTAGATTCCAAAAAATTTGTCCAAAAGCCTTTCCCTTCGAGTGCAGCTCCGAAGCCGATCCCAGAGAAGTTCTGTATGCTCGAAATTTCGAAGTATAATGGGATAACCGATCCAAAGGAATATGTGACCTCTTATACGTGCGCCATCAAGGGAAATGACTTGGAAGATGATGAAATCGAATCCGTTCTGCTGAAAAAGTTCGGAGAGACCTTGTCGAAATGAGCGATGATATGGTATCACAACTTACCCCCTAATTCTATTGACTCGTTTGCTATGCTTGTAGATGCCTTTGTAAAGGCGCACGCCGGGACCATCAAGGCCAAGACCAGGAAATCAGACCTTTTCAAGGTAAAGCAAAGAGATAACGAGATGCTCAGGAAATTCGTATCGTGGTTTCAGATGGAACTGATGGATCTGCCTCTGGTTGCAGATAATTGGGCCATTCAGGCCTTCACCTAAGTACTCAATCCCCGAAGCTCATTGGCTTCACTGTAGTTGAAGCAAAATTTGATAAAATACCCAGCGATAACTTGCCCCAACATCCATAACCGGTACCAATCCAAAATCAGGGTCGAGATCAGCTTGGGGCCCTTTCCGGGTCCATTTATCCCGTCGGGACTAGTGACATATCCAAAAGGGCCATCGATCATGAACCGAGATAACAAGACCGTTATCAACCATACAATGGAGATCGAAGGGGTAATGGGTCCGAAAGCAACACTATGAGAAGTGAAAGAAGAAGCGACCGAGGTCATAATAACCGGGGACTCGCGAGCAAAAACGGTTTTGACAGACCCATCAGGTCTAAGGAAGCACCAAGGTTATCAGAGCACAACTTCAACGTCGATGCTGCCAGCATCATATCAGCCATCAGACGCTTCAAAAATACTAAGTGGCCTCGATTGTTACAATTCGATCCTGCCCAAAGGGACCCCAACATAATGTGTAAATATTATGGCACTCACAGCCACAAAACCGAAGATTGGTGACAATTGAGAGAAGAAGTAGCCCGGTTATTCAATAACGGACACCTCCGAGAATTTTTGAGTGATCGAGCCAAAAATCACTTCAGGAACAGAGACTCCAACAAGCAGATCAAGAAAAGGAGCCTCAGCACGTCATCAACATGATCATTGGTGGGGTTGACGTCCCCCAGGGGCCAATGTTAAAGCACACTAAAATGTCCATTACAAGAGAAAAACAGACTCGAGATTATGTACCGGTGGGAACCATATCTTTCAACGATGAGGATGATGAAGGCATCGTGCAACCACACAATGATGTCTGGTAATATCTGTACTCATAAATAAATCTCGAGTTAAGCGTGTGTTAATCGATCCAGGTAGCTCGGCCAATATCATCATATCGAGGGTCGTGGAACAGCTAGGTCTACAAGACCAAATTGTGCCTGCAGTCCGAGTTTTAAATGGGTTTAACATAGTATGTGAGACTACTAAAGGGGAGATAACCTTGCCGGTAAACACTGCCGGAACCGTTCAGGAAATAAAGTTCTACGTGACGAAGGAGATATGAGATACAATACTCTGTTGGGGAGGCCTTGGATTCACAAAATGAGGGCAGTACCATCGACACTACATCTGGCATTGAAATTCCCACACCGGGAAGGATCAAAACAGTTTGGCACCCATTTTTTTAACGAGGCAACAATGGATCGTGCTAACTTAGAATCGAAGATCGGTTCTGAATCGGATCGATGGTCACCTCATCATTATCCGAGCCCTCTCGACGATCGACCTTGAATATTGGGGGCCATCACCCTGGGGTAATTATTTTTAGCAAGGAAGAAAACTTTGTGCTTGAACGATCTAGGCTCGGTGGATAAAATTTATTATAAGGGCCAAACGGTCAAATGAACCGTACCTGCATAGACTACCTAAGCCATAACACGAAGCTTGTACACATTTACGATCGTGTATATTACGCACAGGAATGAAAGAAACTTTCTACCTTACAGATACATATTTTTTCCCTTAAGACTATTATATTTTATTCCTTGAGGATATCGAGCCTAAGGGCCACCTCTATCCGGATCGATTAAGATTACCCCCACTCGAGAACTGTCATCCAAGACAAATTCGGACGACTCAGGCTATCAAAACCCGAAGGTACAAGGCTTTAGGCAGTGCCTGAACTTAAAAGGCTACGGCCACCCCCACTCGGGGACTGTCATCCAAGACAAATTCGGACAGTTCGGGCTGCTAAAGCCTAGAGGTACAGAGCCTATTAGGCAGTGCCTGAACTAATAAAGGCTACGGCCACCCCAACTCGGGGACTGCCATCCAAGACAAATTCAGATGGCTCGGGCTATCAAAGCCCACAGGAACAGAGCCTATTAGGTAGTGCCTGAATTTAGAAGGCTACGGCCACCCCTAAAAGAAAAACGGCTCGAAGACGTCCAAAGCCCGTAATTAGAACATAAGGCCTTCAAAATTCCAAACCGGTTCAAAGGTTACCCACGGCAAAATTATAGTCTAAGAACATTTAAACAAACACTTTGGGAAAAAGCTTCCAATCATACCGAGCCCCCACAAGTTTCAAACAAAACTTACGTCGAGAACAAGTCTTGTTCGGACCTCTGAACAACAACTTATTACTACATTTAACTCCATACTAAGGCATTTGAAATCTTTGCAATTGTAAAAAGATATGCCAAAAGTAATATACTTGAATATTGCCAAAAGAGAAAAAACCTTATATATACATTCCAAAATATCTTTACAAAGGCCGATAAAAATGGCCTCGACAAAATAAGTGTACAAAATGCAAAAACAAAGGAAAAAATTTCTAAGGCACCTATGCCTGATCTCTACCGAAACCCCCCTCGTCACTAGAGTCGTCGGGGTCTTCTCCATCTTCGGGTTCGCCGAAGCCCTTATAGCCTTCTTTACCCTCGGGTTCAGCCATCTTCTTGGCCTCTACCTCGAGCCTCGAGCCTCTTCAATCTCGGCCGACAGGTCAAAACCTCGGGCATGGATCTCCTCGAGGGTCTTCCTTCGAGACAACAGCTCCACGTACTCAACAATAACTTTCAGGCGGGCCTCGACTGCCTCAACATCAGCCCTGTACTGGGCCAGCATCTCTTTAGCATCGGCCCTAGATATTTCCGACCCGGACCTTATTATTTTGAGCTCTTTGCTAAGGGCATCCCATTCAGCAAGATCGAGCCCCATTGAGCTTAGAGGTCCTTGATTCGCTAGCCCGTGTATCGGCTTTCTCTTTTGCCACTCAGAGTTGGACCTCTACTGATGCCAGCTGCTCCTGAGTGGTCTCCTTCTCCGAAGCCAGTCGGTCCATTTTTCCCTTTTAGACATCAGCCAAGGCCTGGACCTCGTTCCTTTCAGCCCGGAGCTGGTCGATCTGGTCAACCTTCTACTGGACATGCGAGGTTTGATCGTTAGTCTCCATGGCTAAGTCGTCATCGCTAACTTCGAAAATCTTTACTTGTTCCACCAGGTCGGCATACTCCTTCTGAGCCGTATCCAGCTCGGCCCGAAGACTCTTGACAGCTTCTTCGTGTTGCTCGTTGAGAAGCTCGTATATGTCCCTCTTCTCGGTGAGCTCCCTGGCCTCAGCCTCGAGCTGATTAACCTCAGCCCAGTACCGGAGAAAACTTTCGTGATAGAGTACCGAGTGCTGCAAAAAGATAAAAGAGAGAAGACATGAGAAATATCAAAAAATAAGTCAGAAGATGGAAGAATGTAATGATGCCTTACCCGGTTCAGCGCGTGCTGCGCTTCATTAAACAAGTGCGACACTTACACCTCGTCCATTTTTGCTTGGTATTCTTTGGTTACCAGGCACCGGAGGTAGCTCGCCACTCCAATGGGAGTAGAAAGAACCCGGTCATCCTCTGGGACGGTAATGATTATTGACCTCTTATGGCCGGGATCCATGCT
>MCJB01050575.1:51469-142703 GCA_002018475.1 Nicotiana obtusifolia
GGGGGAACTGGTTGATTAATTTTGAGCTCGAGTTTAGCCCGTCGACCTTTGAAGATGGGTCTTTCCTCGGCACCTCCAAGTCACCTAACTCGGAGAAGTCTTCCAGAGCGGTCGAATCCACACCTTCGAAAAAAGAACGAAGGGGATCGTCCGCTCCATGGGCCCCTTCGTTGGATCGCTCCTTCACCACTCGGGCTTCGTCAAACATGGATTCGATGAATGAAGGCGACCCCGGGTGGACGGAAGCTGGTGTCTCGAGAGGTTTCAGCCTCATCTCTACATTTGTTTCCAGAACCGGGGGGGTTCAGCCCCCGTTGTTTCCCCCTCGGTTGTCGCCCGCTCTTCAGGGAAGGTCGGCTCACAGGCCACAAAAATATCACCTTCCTCGGGCTCATCCCTGAGCCGGAAAAGCGAGTCTGAGTGGAGTGCTCGAGGGTTAGAACTCTCCTTTGACTTATGGGCCAAACTTTTTTTTGGCTTCTTCTTCTCTGAGCTCGGGGGACTCGGAGCCTTCCTTTTCGTCTTCTCTCCTGCTACGGCCTCGAGCTGCCCCGAAGCAGAGGGATCAACAGATAAGTCCTCGTCCCATACAAAAAGCCTAATCTCAATGGTCTTAGGCAAGCCTGCGAAAAGAAAAGAGAGGGAATGGGAATATGGTGCTGAAGAAGGGGCCTAATATTACTTATTCGGGAAAAAGATCTTATCGTGAGAACGGGCCTCCTAACGGCCCTTCAAGAGTTCACGCCATGTGCGCTCAGAATATGGCATTCGCGAACAAATTTCCTCGATCCACTCCTTGAGCCGAGGAATGGCGTTTGGGACTCGAGCAACAGTTGCACCACCGCAAATACCGGTGAGGATAAAGGAGATGAATGTAAAATCGACATTTAAAGGAAAGTTATGCTTACGTGATACATTCCACTTCTTGGGGAATGGCCTAAACTCGACAGGGATCAAGTGTGTGGTCGTCACCTGGGCAAAGCGTCTCTGCCAGCCCCGATCCCGGTCCTCATCGATGCTTAAGAATGGTGCTTTGCTAGCCCGGTGTACGAGCTTTATCATTCCCCTTCGGAAGATTGGGGGACTGTAAACACGGAGTAGATGATCGATGGTGAACCGACATTTTTCGATTTTGTTCACGAAGTATTGAAGGAGGATTACTATCCTCCACTGGGACGGGTGGATCTGACCGAGACATACTTCATACCTCTTACAGAAGTCCAGAATAACCAGGTCAACTGGGCCCAGTGTGAAGGGATAAGTATAAACACTCAGATATTCCTCCACATGAGTAGTAATGACATCCTGGGGCCCGAGGATTACTATGTCCTTATCCGTCCAACCACAGTCCTTTTGAACTGCACGAAGGACCTCTTCGATAATGGAGCATATGTACCTAGATACCGCCTCACACCGACCCTGCACCGACGAGGGCTTTTCGACCTTAAAATCATATGCGATCGAGCACCCCCTGGGGACGAACATTTTCAAAGGAGACTCGGGAGCCGGTTCATAGGTAGCCGGGCTCGGAGTGGTTCTTTCGAGGACGACCACATCGGGAGTGGTCTTCTCGACTTCAGCGGTCGACTGTGAAGAAGAGGAATCAACTTTTTGGGGAACAGTTTTGGATGTTATAGCTATTGATATCTGGAAAAAGTTTGAAAAATATGAAGAAAGGTTGGGAGATGAAAGGTAAAAACTTTACTGAGAAAGTCAAGTGCACTGGTTTGGATAGAAAATAAGTACAAGCTTGCAATTTACTAGGGAATCTAGAAGAACAGAGGTAAAATGTTAGGGTATGAAGAAGCGCAGTGATATCCTGAAGACTCGAAGGTAGAAGCTTGATCAAAAGGTAAAAAGTGAACGAAGGAAAGGAGTATTTATAGAGGCTTCACGTTGTTTCACATCCGGGGATGACCTGCCGATGGCTGACATGCGTTTAAAGTCATAATGTCGCGACTGACGGGACGTTTCAGATTCTTTGTCGTTTATGTCATAGTGTATTGAAGAAGGAATCGAAGTGTACATATCGTTTTTCGCCATTTTCGTAAACTTACTCTCTGAGAAACGAGGGACTATCAGTGTACGGGAAAAACCGAGCCAATGGGACGCCTTGGTTTTCGATGAAGTAAACGGAGGAAGAGACGTGACTATAAGGGATCGGTTGAGGCAAGGAGCCCCTCGAACCGGGGTCTGGGCAAAACATCTGTCCTCAGGAGTATCGGGGCCACGACTCCCAGGATCAGTTCGAATCCCAAAAATCTCGGAGAGCATTACCAGATAATCAAGCATGACCAATAAAAGGCCGTGATATCTGTGACAGGCCGGATATCACGATGTGAATCTCGACACGTATCGGCAGAAAATCGGTGTTAGTTAAACGGAAGATTTTTACCTTTTGTGGAATTGCACTTAGGGTAAAACTCCCCTACTATATAAAGGGGGTCTGATTATTCATTAGACACACCGCAACAGCATATCAAGGCAATATATTCTTATTTTCTCTGTTATTCAAAGTTCGTACTTTTGTTCATCAATTCATCAACAACGTGAGCCCGGGATCGAAGGCAGGCATTTCATTAAGCCGTTACTAAGTACGGGATCACTCCTCTTAATTGGTTTGACAATTTATTACGTCCTTTATCTGTTTAATCTAACGTAATTCATCATTTGTATTAAATTAATCCACGTATCCTTAAAATCACCTACAAATTTAATTATTATCGTTTTCGAGGGTAAACAATTACCGTACCAAAAAATTAACAGTTCTACATCTACTATAGTCTGTAAACAAACTCCGCGCTATGTTGTTGGTTTATGCTTCTTTTAGCACTTCTTTATCTATTTTTAGGCATTCCCTGGTTTCTAAATTTAGACATTTTGTTTTTATTTCTGTCGAGCACATTTGGACTTTAGTTACTTTACCATAATATCAGGAAGAATTAGAAAATGGATAGCAGTGACTTCAACTTCATTTGCAGTTCAAACGAGATTTTCAAGATTATAGGTTTTTTTTTTCCTTGCATCAGTTATGATGTAAAGAAATTGGGTTGCAAATTCATACAGAAAAACTCGAAAATCACTTCAGGCTTGTTGAGAGTAGTGGTGGAATCCCATGGAGTGCAGTTATCGCAACAGCGTCAACAGAAAACAAAAAAAAAAGATGGATTATTTTTCTAACCTTGAGTAATTATCAAATTTATGGACACCGAGTAAGGTACGTTCAGTACTTCGGTACGGTATTTATGAATTATGGTTTGATACTTTGTTATTCTGTATATTCATTACGCATATCAAATACCGTACCAAAATAGTTCGATACGGTTCCGTATTTTGCTGTTTGGTTAAGTACGGTTTCGATATTGCACCGGCCCATCTAACGTGACAAGCAGTGACTGTAATTACTAGTTACAACAGTCTTACTAGCTTTATTTCTCTCGTAATACTGTCAGTTGCGCAGATTTAAAGCTTGTATTAATGGTAATTTTACCATGAGCTTTTACCGAGTGTCAACTTTTGTGTCTGAACTGGTAACAAGCAGGTGAAACTAGCCACCGGAAATACTCCACTTCTCTTTAAACCCTTTCTCTTCTACAGCCTACCCCTCTTGTTTTTTTTTTTCTATTGAAACAAAAGCTAGAACATATGATGTCTGATCCGGATAATGTTCATATACACAGCATGGTAATGGAATTCACTTTGAGTCTTACTTTCTGCAACCTTTCTCATTCTGGTATTTACCTTCTCGTTGAATTTGATCTAAAGCTGACAAAATGATCTCCTTAATGTCACTATTGTTCTGGGTAGCGTAGGACTAGAAAGCACAGTAATACTTAAATAATTCGATATTTCGATATATTCGAAATATCAAATAATCAAAAAATTAATACTGAAATGACGAATAAACCGATATCGAAATATCAAATTAATTTGAACCAGTTTAAAATTCGATTTTTTAAATTTTATGCCCGCCTTCTAACACTGTATTATTTTCCTAAGGGGTGGCCGGTGAAAGACAGGGAGAAAATGGCTAAATTAGTTGATGTGGCATATTAAATGGATAAGCAAAAGAATGGGCAATGAATAGATAAAATCAAAAAAATAAACGTTGGGATTCGCGATAAAGATGGGAAAGAGAAATTGGAGGAACATGGACGGATTCGCAACAGTCTTGAGATCAGAACTACTATATATTTGTGATAGGAATGGGTGTAAACTTCCCCCGATTTAAAGTCGTCACCTCATTTTCAACGTCAATCTAAGTGGGCGTTTGGACACAAGAATCGTAAATTTCAAACAAAAATAAAATATTTTTTTAAAAGAATATAATATTTAAAAATTAAAATTGTATTTGAATATGAATATAATTTTAGGTTGTTTTTGAAGTTTTGTGAGTGATATGATTAAAAATTTTGAAAACAATTTTTTGGAGCTTTTCTAATTGATATTAAAAATCGACTAAATCAACCAAACCGTACCGTACCGAACAGATTTTTAGGTTTCTTTTAATAAAATCATAAGTTTTTATATAAATCTATAACTGTACAGATAATTAGGGTAGATTTTTTATTATATGAAAATAAACCGAAAAATTATCGAACCATACCGAATAAATTTATATATGAAGAATAGATTTATATATTAAGTTTAAAAAAGATAAAGCATTAATTATTTTCCTTCGGCCTTGGAATTATGAAAGTGGTTACAAGTCAATAAGTAACTAAACTTAAAATCCTAATTCCCAAACCATTATGCTACTCCTATTGAAACTAAATTATTTCTAGCATATTCACTAGCAAGACACAAGGTATTCTGGCGATTATGAGTAGCAAACTACAATGTATTGAATATGTTTCCTTCTTTCCTTCCGTATGATTTAGATTTATCTTTTTGAATATTTAATCTTTTATAAACTTTATTATTGAGGCTCAACTTGGTTAGTATCTTTCCACTAATGTGATTTGTATTTATTTTTTGTCTTTGCTTAGTTTCTTTATGCTGCAGTAGAATAGTTGATGGATCTATACTCTGATCATCTTTCATGTTTTCTCAATTCATCACCCTTTAAACAGTAAAAATATCTGGACAGTTTTGCTAAGTCATATAAAAGTATATATGTTATTGCGTTCTACTCCTATTAGTGATTTACATGATATTTAAAAAAATACCAAAAATTAACCGAACCATACCGATACCAAAGAGAAACCGACATGATTGGGACGCTTTCGAAAAGTCTAATTTTAATTATATATAATAGAATAACTAAAAAAATAATATGATATAAATTTTATAAAATAATCAACTGAACCGAACCATTAACAACCATATTTCTAACTACTCAGGGTACTACTTGATACAATGTAATTTTTGTAAGCTGCACACCGCCTAAAGTTGAATATGCTCAACTTACTAGTTTTTTTGGAAAGGTTAGGTATTATGTCTCCCTTTATTATATTTTCACTTTTTAAAATTTGATATACATAGATTAGGGTCATGGCCTAAACTCCTACACCATAATAGTGGCCTTTCTCCAAGTATGAACTCCTCGCTAGAGGAAGCCAAGAAAGTCCTACTATTTACTCCATCTTAATTTATATGGTCCGTTTAACTTAATACAAAATTTAATTAAAAAGATAAAACTTTTTTGAAAGTTATAATCTATAACAATTTTTAGATATTTCTACGGCTATAATCATTTCGTTAAGGGCTTAATGAAAAATTTTTAATGACAAATTATTTCTGTATATAAAAAAATGATTTTTTTTGGGGACATACCAAAAAGAGAAATAATATTACATAAATTGAAATGAAAAGAACAGTGAAGCATGACAATAAATAGTTGCCTTATGGTTGGATGGTTTAAATATCAATGAGTTTAGGTTTAAGTTGTGGGAACAGAGTACGTTTGGGAAGAGGCGGATCTATGTATTATTGTGATGAGGGTCACGAGATCCCATAAGTTTTGACAAAAATCTTTGTATAAGTAAGTGTATATATCTTGAAAACGATTAATTTAAAGCACTTGCACCCCTGAACACTAAAAGCCTTTAGGAGGCACTGGTTGAGCCGAATACTATGCTACCATTACATAAAAATCTAGGTCCGCCTCCGTACTTGGGTAAGAGCGTCTTACAACCTTATAAGTCTATCGTGCGCAAATCAAATTAGTCGGATCACCGAATGATAAATATCAAATTGTTAAACAAAAAAATAGTACTATCTACACTGTACTTGAAAAAATACATATGCTTACAAAGTGTTTGTACAAAAACAAACAATTTACCACTAATAAGAGTTACAAATAAAGTAAGAATACACGTGAATATTTGATTATAGGATAAAACTTTATATCAATACATATGTATTCTATTAATTGAGTGGGTCTAAATGCAATTAAGATTTTCTTTCCTACGTGTATTCAGTATTTTATTTCCCGATATTTCAGTGGTGATCGAAATCTAAAATTCTGGAAAGGAGCAAAGGATGGGCTTAGCCAGTCAGCCACGTTACCTCACAAATTTGGAAGCTTCCCTTTATCAACCAAACCAAATACTATCAAAAAAATCAAATTTTAATCATTTCACTCACCTCATCCTATCTTTCTCTGTATGTATTCCAACTTCTCAGGTCCACTTTATACCCTCTTGCTTTTGATTATAATATCTTATTTATACTCCAGTTTTTATCATATCAAGAATCGGTTTGATCCCTCCTTCTTCTCTGTTTGTTCCTTTCCCTTTTCTTCCTCTGGATCTACAAGTACATAAACTGCACCATATTACACAGATCTGTCCCTTACCAAATTATGTCACTTGAATGCTGAGCCACATTTCTGAGTTGGGGTTTGGTTTTCTTTCTGAAAATATACGATGGGCGTTGAATATCATGAGGTAGGTTTCCATGGCATGCATATTGTTTTCTTTACTTTTTATAATATGGGGTTTTTGTTAATCAAATATATTGCCAACTCTAATAAAGATTATGGCTTTACTTCATTGGCATTAGGAATATATAAGGAATTCAAGAGGTGTTCAGCTTTTTACTTGTAGATGGTTGCCCTTTTCTTCTCCAAAGGCCCTTGTTTTCCTTTGCCATGGTCTGTTTCTCTTTCACCATCTTTTCACTTTTTTTTTTTTTTTTGGTCTTTTTGTTGTTGTCATGTGACCAGCAGGTCATGGTAAGGCTGCGTATAATAGACCATTGTGCCATGGAACTTCTCCAGATCAAGCGCATAGCGGGAGCTCAGTGCCTTAAGCTATTTTTTTTTTATTTGGTTGAAAATTGATCTAATAATTGGTAAACGATGTTGCAGGCTATGGCATGGAGTGCAGTGGATTCATGAGAGGTAATAAATGTTTCCACGTTTAATCTGTTTTCACTTTCACGGCCAATTTTCTATAGAAATAGAAGTCGTTGTTTTTTAAATGTATGAAAAGTGCCAATCAATGCATGTCATTACGTCTTTCCTCCTACCTCCCGTGCCTCTCTGAATGGTCTCATTCAAGAGATGGTTTTACTTTTACCTCTTTTTTTCTTCCCTATTGCGTTTTGTCATATGGTAAGGTGACCTTAATTTTAGTACGGTAAGATATGGTCCATTTCCTGCTACACTTGTTATTGTTTTGACTTCACAGGTGACCTACCATACCTGTAAAATTTATAGAGTACCTCCTATCTTGTCATTCTTTTCTTAATCTTTTCTTTTTATATACACACAAAATGTTGGTGCCCATATCTCATCATTCACATTTTTATAGAGAACTTCTAGTGAGTTAAATTATTTTATTTTTATTTTATATCATATTCTGATTAATATGAGCTTAGATAGAGCTGACACCGAGGCCAACCTCAACTGCGCTTGGGACAATAAGGATTCATATGGCCAATCTCAATCGCGCTTGGAATTGAGGCGTAGTTGTTTGACTATATCTCAGCATTATGTTCAATGGATGTGGTCAGGGGCGGAGCTAGCCCTTCGGCTAGGGGTTCAGTCAAACCTAGTAGCTTTGACAAATCTTTCATTTGTCTTAAAAACTTAATTGAATACACACTAATTATTAATTTAGAACTCAGTAACTTAATAGAACTAGAATCCTGAACCCATAAGCTTCAAAATCCTGCATGAGCTTTTAGGCGTGGTATATCATATACAAGATTATCTCTTTTGAGTGCGCTATTATAGGTGATATAAAGTAGTGCAAGCGCAAGGAGCTAGTAGTTAAAGATGCAATAAATAATGGGCGTCAAATTGATGATATCACAGTGAGAACTCATCTAGCACTATTATTCCACTCAGACTCTAGGTGTTATAGATTTGTTGAAAATCAGCAATTCTCACCCTTAAATAACATCCTTTTATTGTTGTCTACAGAATGATTGGTCTGTTTCCTTCCCCTTATTGGTATTTGGATAACTAACACCTATCTTGGAAATTAATTGTTTTGTCTGGTTAAAATAAGGATAAATAAAGGCTTGTTGATAGATTGGCTGACTATTGAGAAACCATTAAATTTAGAAGTCCTATCTTGGTAGTTTGATTGGTTGATTAGGTTAGCAAATAAGTTGGGACCTCAACAGAGAGATTGCTTCACGCACCAAAACTTGTGGGACACTTGGAATTCAGATAGTCAAACAAATAATAAAATTCTAGAACATAACATAGATTTTAATAGTAGGATGTATGATAGAATACATCTGAAATCATCAAAAAATCATCTAGCTTAAGACTTTGACTGTTCAAAAGAATAAGTAAATGATAAAAACTAAACATATTTGCTTGACCTGTTCAACTTGACATCCAGTGAGAAAAGCTTCTGATTTTGCAATACTTGGACCAGGGCACGTGAGCTGCTGGTCTAACCTCTACCAAGTTTTTCTGTTGACAAACAAGCATCAAACATTTGGTTTTCACTTCTGTTTCTGTTTTTCAAAAAGAATGGTGGCGGGAGATAAGAATTACCTCAGTTGTGATTTACCACGTACACATAACTGAATACTATTGTGAATTTACAGTGTTTGACATTGCTCAATGTCTGGTTTTGAGTGGTTCAACTAACTCTCTTCGGAGATTTTTTTTGTTAATTGTAATCTGAGGAAAATCTCATGCCATTGCTATCTATGCCATGCCGATAGCCAATATATTGGCACAAGCTTTTGCTTGTGCACAGTAGAACTGTGAAAGCTCATGTTGTGGATTCGAATTGACATAGATATTGTACTATTGTGGCTAGGTGTTGGGACAAAGCTTGCGAATCATGGATATGCGGTGTTTGGAATAGATTATGAAGGCCATGGACGGTCAATGGGTTCTCGCTGTTATATCAAAAGGTTTGACAACATTGTCAATGACTGCAGTGACTTTTTCAAGTCCGTTTGTGGTAAGATACCAAATACATGACCTCACAAGCTGTCACAGTGAGAAATCATCTATCTTTGATATGTTAATGGGGAAAAGAACATCTTTAGAATAACATCTTGTTCCTTTTTCCTTTCTCTTGGAATTTCTTTTGGAGTTCTTCCAAGTGATCCTTCTTAAAACACTTCAAGACTATTCATTTTTTCTTCATTTAAGTCTGAATATTTTTCAACATGATATGTATGGTTATACTTGTTAAAGAGCTTCTCTGCACTTGTTATCCTCTTTACTAAAAGACTTATTATCTTGGAAATCAGCGCGGGAGGAGTACAGAGAGAAAACAAGGTTTTTGTATGGGGAGTCGATGGGAGGGGCTGTGGCTCTTTTAATACACAAGAAGGATCCTTCCTTTTGGCATGGTGCTCTTCTGGTTGCACCTATGTGTAAGGTAGGGGCTAATTAAGATTTTTAGTCTAGCACATTTACTGTATGCTTTAGTGCTTGCATTTAGTAGGGACGGACCTTTTAGAAGTCAAAAGGAAAATGAACCGGTTATGGTGTTGCTAATTTACATTGCAAAAATTCACCAGATATCTGAGAAGGTGAAGCCACATCCAATGGTTATAAGCCTACTAACTAAAGTGGAGGATGTCATACCAAGATGGAAGATAGTCCCCACAAAGGATGTCATTGATTCGGCCTTCAAGGACCCTGTTAGAAGGGAAGAGGTGAGGTTTGTTATCAAGTTAATATGTGACATTGGTAGCTTACAAGTATTAATTATATATGATGTCCATTTCTTGTCCTTGATCAAAACTTAATGTCCATTTCTGGTTATTTTGCAAGAATAGGTACGTGGAAACAAGTTAATATATCAGGAAAAGCCAAGACTAAAGACAGCTTTGGAAATGCTAAGAACTAGCATGCACCTCGAAGAAAGTTTGCACGAGGTAACTATTACCTCACGCTTCACCTTCTTCATGTAAACTATATTTGAGTCATTCTGATAAAAATGAAAACTAAAAGTGTAGTTACAGTTGAAAATTTGAAATTCATTTCCTTGTTTTGACAGGTCACTCTACCATTTTTAGTGTTACATGGGGAAGCAGACATAGTAACTGATCCAGAAGTAAGTAAGGCGTTGTATGAGCAATCGAGTAGTAAGGACAAGACCATAAAACTGTATCCAGGAATGTGGCACGGCTTGACATACGGTGAGCCTGAAGACAACATTGATATCGTATTTTCAGATATCATCTCGTGGCTTGACAAGCGAAATGGAGAGAATAGTGATAATGCTACTTTGGTCGACAAATCAGTTTGTCGAGCTACATCTACTCCATTTGAGATGAACACAATTTCGTCACCTGCAATAACAAATGGACAAAAACCACAGAGAACACGTCCACAAGCGAATTATCTGTGTGGCTGGAAAGGGCGTCGGATGCATCATCACTCTGCAATGTAGAAGACTTGGTTGATAGGTATGGGTTGGATCTCTTTGATTTGTTCGTTCACGTTATGGTAACATAAATGCTACTATTATTTGTGAGGGATATGGAAAATAACAGGTTTTCCAGAAATTGTAAGATGCAAAATCTTGAGTTATTCTTGATCTCCTAATGTTTCAACCAACTTGCTCAATGAAGGTTATACTTGGTACTCTTATTCCTTTTCTGTATCTTCCTTTCCCTTACGTTTACAAAGAGTTAGCTTTAGCCTACTGCAAATTAAGGAAGTTTTACACTATCAGCTGCCTTCTTCTTTTTTCTATTTTCTTCCTATTTATGGTATATACTCGGTGTATAACAAGTGTATAGTCAGCCTATAATATATACACATTTATTATAAACATATTATACAGTGGTTATACACTAAACTAACATTGCATACCCGGTGTATAATGTTTATAAGCATGGTAAGAGGCCTGAAATTTATAAAAGAGAAAAAAGAGGCATTCACTAGCAGCAAACACATCTGCTTGCATCGGTTTGCAAGTATAAGCCATTAGTTTGCCACTGTGAACTGATTTTGTGGGTTTCTTGGTTCGTCTGATTGAGAAAATTCAAGAAACGTGCAAGATAATATGAAAAAAAACCTATATATTGAGAGAGAGCCTAGATAAAAATTTCTGTGGCTAAAAATTGTTAATTGGCATTTGCGGCTAGGCAGATGAAGGAATGATGTGCCGATCGGCCAAAAGTGTAAAGTTCTCTTTTTTGTATTTGGGAATAACCTGGACTCTTCATTAACGCGAGATACTTTGTGCACGAGGCTGTCCTTTTATGTGCATTTTATTGCTTAATTCAGGTTATTTTTAATTGTTAAACCGATAACCGATTAGCTAAAATGGATAAACGATAAAACCATACTGATTGTAAATACTGAACCGAACGTCCCGTTGACATCTATTTAGGAAGAGTAAGAATGCTCATGCTATTTCTTGAACTTATATCACTTTTTCTCTTTTGGACAGAATTCTCAAGATTGTGTATTTATTATAAAATAATGATTGGCGTAATTTATTCCTGAATCATCCAAAATTTGAATAAAATTTACTCCATCATGTGTTTATTGTTGTATAATAAAAACAATATTTAAATGCATGGATATATATATATAAGAAGGAATGGAACCACTGGAGAGTCGTCTGCAGTTCACGCTTGGGCAAAGACGACTGACTTTGAAAGCGGAATACGAACCTGCAACTGATTCAGCTTCCGATTCTGGGAGATCAAACGGAGCTCGAATAGTAACGAGGGATCAATTGAGATCGATTCAAATTGGACATACAGATTTTGATTTTATATATATATACACACGCTTAGATATACTAGTATTTAATCTAAAACCTTTACCAAATTAATGACTGCAAATTGTTTTTTTTTTTTTCACTTTAATTTATGATTCTTAAGGTTAAATTAGTGCAATGCAAGAAAACATTTATTTTCTCTCCTTCATTTAATTGACATAGCATATGCAATCCAGTGCCTAAGTAAGTTTATGCATGCACCAAAATAGTCACTATGAAGCTGTGTTACATGTGGTGAAGTACATAAAGAACCTGCAGCCAGGTTTTGGTTTGCGTTTTGTCGTATGTCTAGAAAGTCTGGATAGTGCATTAAGCTAGGAACTTCACTCATCTCCTAGAAAGTAAAAAAGCAAAATAAAGTTTTTAGAAGTTTAGCTGAAGTTGAATATAGAAGCATGGCACATATATATAGTGGCCTGAGTTAGCTTGGTTAAGTGGTTGAAAGGAGGTGGAGGTGAATCTTAAGCTGCACACAGAGTAATACTGTGACAATAAGGCAACCCTACAATGCTACAAATTGCATATAAAAATAAATTGTCATTTCAAGAACAACCAACCGATACCTTGACAATGGCCTTGGGCATAAGCAACATGTTGTACTAGTATCCAAGTTGTGAATGAAAAACATTTTTCATTCTCAATTTGAGGGGAGTGTTCGAATCATAAGCAGCTTAGAGTAGTTGTACAATGTATTATTTAAGTTGTACAGTTTAAGAAGAGCAGTGTATGTCGAGTTTCAGCTGCTTTTTTTTTTTTTTTTTAAATTTGGAAATAACAATTAAGGGCACAAGATATACAAAACTCTAAGCCAGACATCCACTTCCAACAGTATCAATTTTCAAAGCCCATCCTTAGTTTATTGCCTAAATCAGATATTTCAATTCGTTAACGGTTAATTAAAGTAATAATCGATCAGCTAAAACCGATAACCAATAAACCATCCTGATAATTACCGAACCGTCAGCAACATCCCTATTTAATTAGGAAGAGTAAGAATAATGTTCATGCTATTTCTTGAACTTTATAACCTTTTTTTTCCCTTTGGACAGATTGCTCAAAATTGTTTTTTTGTTGTAGAATAATAGTTAGTGTAACTTCTTCCAATGGTATGACAATGAATATTCTCTCCAAGAGCTATTCAACCTATCAATGGTGTAGGAGAGAGAGAAAACAAACATGATAGAAGAATATCAATCATGGAATTTGACTCCTATGTCTTAAGCTTAAACAGTCACACATTATACACCTACCTCCTTACAGTAAATTATAGCTGAATAATGCAAAAGTTTATAGCAGAATATCAAGACAAAAGTGGTAGGTTGAGAGCACTTAGCATCACATAAAAAATCAGACACCCTTCAAATGGCGTATTGATAGAAGAGTCGATAAAGTTAAACGTGAAAAACAAAGAAAATGAGCAAGGAAAGTTAGAAAATATTGAACGAGAAAGAGAATTGGAGAAATGTGCTAGTGCAATATAATGGAATGGATGCTGCAATTGGAATATTGTGATGGTCTTATTTGTGGGAGTAACCGCCAAATATTGATAGTTATGCATTTTCTTGTAACTTTGATATTTTGACCATCTTAACTTCGACTATCTTATGCCTATGATAACGTCTGTCCTACAAGGCTATGACATATATCACCTGAGTAGTATTTTTTGGTATTCGCTGGAATTTAAACTTAAAATTTTATGGTTCTCAACCCTCTTCATTAACTTCTAGGTCACGTCAAGTAATTCGGAGTATTTAGTTGCTACAATTTCTGATGATCTTATTTGTGGGGCTGATTGTAAATTTTGATGGTTATGAGAAATTATTTCTAGTGGTTGGAGCAACTAGTTGTTGCAATTGTAATTCGAACGTTGTAACTCTAAGTGGTAGTTGCAGATAGGAGTGTACAAAGAAAATCGATAACCGCACCAAATCAATAATTCGAGTCTAATCGGAAAAAGAAATAGATCATGGGTTAGTTTGATTTGGTTTGGTGTTGAAAAAAAAAAACCCGACTATAATTGATTTGGTTTTGTTTTAACTAAAAAAAGTCAAACCAAAACCAAACCAACCCGATATTATATTTATTTAATTTTTAAAAATATTTTATACATATAAATATTTATTTTTATATAATTTATAAATATTTCTTAAATTTTTCACAATTTTATCTTTAAACATATTATTTCAAGGTTGGACTTAACATTCTTAAAAGATCCAATAAAATTTTTTAGCTCATAAAGATAGTAATTCAAATAAACTTCACATCAATACTAATTCTAACAAAGGAAATTCAATTCAACACTAAAAATGACAATAGCGTTGGATATCTATTTTTTAGTTTTGCATTGATTTATAATGAAAATGCATAACTTGGTTTATCTTTTTCTTTAGTGCTTAGTTGTGTAATTAATATACTTATAGTTTTACTTATTTTAGCATAGCCTATATAGTACTTTTAGATTATGTTAATATTTATTATGGCTTATACTTAGTAATATTTTCTTTACAGATTTTATTATCTTTGTTATTGCATATTTTAGTACAAAGCTATGGTTCATCTCATATTATTGTATTATTTTTTTGAAAAATATATTATATAGTTGTATCCTACTAGGACTAAAGAAATAGTTGGAGCACAAGTTATATATTTTATGCTATGAAAACTTATTGGGAAAAAACTCGAAAACTCGAAAAAAATCGAAAAATTCAAGAAAAATCGAGATTGAAAAACCCGACTTTGTTGGTTTGGTTTGGTTGATTTATAAATTTAAAAACCCAATACTATTAGTTTAATTTGATAATTATAAAATTCGAACCTACCCGATCTATACATACCCCTAAATTGTTGTAGGATAATATTGGGGCTATATTGGTACGTAGTTGGTGCATTTGGTAGTTGTAGCTTTTGTAATTTTGGTAGGTGATGCATTTGGTGGTTGTAGCTTTTGCACGTCAGGCTAATATATTATTTCGTTTTGAGTGTGAATGAGACTGTCCATACTTGGCTTTAGCTGCACCAATGATATTGTGCATAAAATATTCAATATTTTGTGTCCGTTAACTGCCTACCAATTGTCCAATATTTCAAGCATTCATTTGAGCTAATTCATAATATTTCTCCTAAGATCCAACAAGACAGCATTTAGTTAACCAAGGATTTGCTCTCCTCCAATTTGTGGGTTTAATTTATACTAGTTTTTAGGCACGCATATTGCGCGGGTAACGTATATTGATGAGTTTTATAACGATCTGGTCGGTCGTTTTAAAAGTATTAGCTCTGAACCTCTATTTATTGCTTCCTCTATTTCATTCTGTAGTTACGTGACTCGCCGGGAGGTTTGATTTTTTGGTTTCGGAGTGAAACAGGACACATAGTCCCTTAAATGAAAGTTTAAGTCGTAGGAATTAACTGTAGGTTGATTTGTGTGAAGACGACTCCAGAATGGAGTTTCGACGGTTCCAATAACTCTGTAGGGTGATTTTGATCTTAGGAGTGTGTCCGGAGATTGATTTGGAAGCCCGTAGGTCATTTCGGCGTTAATTGGCGAAAGTTGAAAAATTGGATGATTTTTGGAAAGTTTGACCAGGAGTGGACTTTTTGATATCGGGGTCGGATTTTGATTCCTGAAGTTGGAGTAGGTCCGTAATGTCAATTATGACTGGTGTGCAAAATTTGAGGTCAATTGGACTTGATCTGATAGGTTCCGGCGTTGAATGTAGAAGTTTGAAGTTCTAAAGTTCATTAGGCTTGAATCGATGTGCGATTCGTGTTTTAGCGTTGTTTGATGTGATTCAAAAGCTCGACTAAGTCAGTATAATATTTTAGGACTTATTGGTATTTTCGGACGGGGTCTCAGGGGCCCCAGGTGTGATTCGGACTTGAATCCAGAACAAAAATAGGACTTGGTGCATAGCTGAAGCATTGTTGTTTCTGGTGCAATCGCACCTGCGCATTTTGGGCTGCAGGTGCGACACCGCAGAAGCGGCCATCGAGCCACAGAAACGGAAATTGGATTGCCCAGCTGAGACCGCAGATGTAGTCGGAGTCCCACAGAAGGGGAACTCGCAGAAGCGAGCATTTGACCGCAGGAGCGACACTGGCTTGGCCCAGCTGAGATCGCAAGTGCGAGGTAAGGGCCGCATCTGCGCGTCCGCAGATGCGGAGGCAAGATCGCAGAAGCGGATGGGCTGGCCTGGACGGTGGTCGCAGAAGCGAGAGGTTCGTCACAGATGCGGGCTCGCAGGTGCGAGTCCTGGTCCGCAGAAGCGGAAAGCCTGGCCATAAGTGGAATCCGCACCTGAGATGGTTTTCCCGCAGGTGCGACTGAGAGCCCGCAAAAGCGAAATCGCTAGGCAAAAAAGGGCTAAGTCAGAGGGTTTGAGTTCATTCTGCATTTTTGAACCTAGAGAGGCGGGATCGAGGCGAAATTTCGAGGGTTTTTCAGAGGAAACATTTGGGTAAGGATTCTTGACTTGTTTTTAATTAATCTCCACTAAGATATCATTTATTCTTCATTTAATTAAGGATTTGGGTTGAGAAATTTGTGAAAAGGGTGAAAAAATTCTTAGGCCGAATTTTGAGATTTTGATCGAGAATTTTGTATCGGATTTGAGTAATTTTAGTATGGGTGAACTCAATATCGAATAGGTGTTCGTATTTTGTGACTTTTGCCCGATTTCGAGACGTGGGTCCGGGTCGACTTTTTGGGGCGATTTTCTAATTCCTTACTAAAGTCGTGGTTTCATTCTTTAAATTAGTTTCTTATAGTCATATTTATAGTATGTAATTGTTTTGGCTAGATTCGAGCCGTTCGCAGTCGGAAAATCGAGGGAAAGGCATTCTTATCAATTGTTTGAGCGAGATTTGAGGTAAGTGACTTGTCTAACCTTGTGTGAGGGAAACTCCCCTTAGGTTTTGGTACTGTTATGGTATTCGCAAAACATGATGGCCGTGTACACGAGGTGACGAGTGTGTACTCGGGTTAAATGTTGAAAAATCCGGTTCTTGCTGAGTAGTTTTCTCCTTAGCTGAGTTGCTCTAGCATGTGTAATCATCATGTTTAGCCTAATATCGCATGTCTACGTATCTTAACTCTTACTTGTAATTTGTGCAACATGCTTCATTGAATTACTTGTTTTCCTTGATTTCGTATTCAGTCTTTAACTGTAGGATCCTTACTGTAAATTCATGTTCCATAGGTTATGAGTTGTGTATTTACTTTTGGGACTACAAGGCGGTACCTCGGGAGTTCTGTTACGCGGCGCCTTCCTAAGCTTCCTTAGAAGGGCAACGTAAGGCTAGGCAATCGATGTCAGTACGATTGCCGTCCGCCAACTGAGGTCCCCTCCGCACGCTAGACTAGATTGTCAGTGTCGTGCGGGAAACAAATATCGTAGGCAACTTGAGAATTGAGAGCAGCGGAAGCTTTTGATGAATGATGATGATTGTATTGATGATGATGAAGCTATTACAAAGCTAATGCGGTGTCGAGGGGGCGAGACACCAGTACAGAGAATTGAATGCTTGTTTGAATGTTTGAATACTGATACCCCCCTAATAATGCTTAAAATAAATAAACTAAAATTACAGGAGTAGACCTAAAGAAGCTCTAGGAGCACAATGAATATAAAACAAGTAAACCTATTCTATATTTACAATGAGAAGGACTTAGTCTTCTATGATGTAGAATTACTAAGTCCAATGGCAGCAACTTTGTCTTGAGGATCAGGATCTGCGCGCGCGTTGCTGTCGGCGCGCGCGGCACTATTGATGATGGCCTGCGGCGGGGCGCTGGCGCTGGCGCTGGCGCTTGTGCTTGGATCATGATGGATGCGCACGGCCTTGACTGTGCGCGCGGCATCGCTTGTCTGCGCGGCATTGTCTGCGCGCGCAGCATTGTTGACACTCGCAAGCCGCTGGGCGCCAGCAAGGAATGTTGGTGGGGCGACAGAGGCACATGCGCGCTTGTCACTTGGCACGGCCAAGACCACGGGGCCGACCGTGGCGCTAGGCTTTGAGAGGCTTGCTAGGACGCCACGGGGCGCGTCCAAGGGGTCATGGGGCGAGGCTGGAAAGCCGCCCATGACAGTTCTCTTGTTGTGTATTTGCTTTTGGGACTACGAGGCGGTACCTCGGGAGCTCCCCTGTTGTGTATTTACGTTTGGGACTACGAGGCGGTACCTCGGGAGCGCCGTTGTTGTTTACCTCTATTTACTGTGTTGTTACCTTTCTGAAATTTCTCAGCCGTTTCATTATACTATTATATCTTCTGCCCTTTTTCCCTTTTATTCCAGTAGGGCCATCACCTGACCTCGTCACTACTTTATAAGGTTAGGCTTGGCACTTATTGGGTACCGTTGTGGTGTACTCATACTACACTTCTGCATATCTTTTTGGTGCAGATCCAGGTACTGCTTACCAGACCATGTACCAGTGAGTTAGGCCGTACGTGGAGACTTCAAGTTACATCTGCTGGTGTCCGCAGACCTCGGAGTCCCCCTCTATCTTTATGACGTTGCTTTCTTTATTTTTGTTAGACTATGATGTATAGAGACACTTAGCATTTTCTCTTTAGAGCTTGTGACTTATTTCTATCGGATTTTAGGAGTTGTATTTATTTTGAACCGCAACTTCTATTTATTTCACGACACCCTACGGAGGGAGATTTGGGTCGTGACAAGTATAAAATTAAAAAATTATATAATTTAAATAATATTTGAGTTAGAAAATAAAATTAAAAATAAAATTTTAAATTATTAAAAAAATTATAAAATATGATCTTATTTAGCTCACTCAAGCGATAATTGAATAGGAAAATTTATAAAATTAAAGACGCAAAATAAATTTTGCATTCGACTTCCAACCGAGTCCGAGATTGAGGAACTATTAGATTTCTCAAGTCCACATTGTCATTCTGAGCACTGAAGAGGGACCAAAATTGTCCAATTCGCGTTCCTAACACTTCCTTTTAGGGAGGCGCACGGTGATTTTGATAAACCAAAATAAAAAGATAAAATATCTTAAAATTCTTACTGGTAATATAATCATTCATAAAGACATGTATTTTTTAGGAGTTCAAATTATTTTACTTCGAAATGATCCCCTCAATTTATTGAGAAACTTTCGGTATTATATCTTGAAAAAAATTAATGGAACAATCAACGTAAATAGATAACTCGTGATGCACTATAGGAATTAGATTTGCATCTCAAAACATGAAATTCATTTTTACCTTTTGTAGAATAGTATGGATTGCTCACAAATAGTTAAATCTCTTGCAATTTATTGGAGAAATATATTTTTGAGTGTTTGACGTTTCTGCTTGGCTTTGGAGCTAAATGCTTTGGCTCGTCTTTTGCTCAATGCTTATGTAGAAGTAGGGAAACAAAATTAGGAAAAATAATATCACATAATTTCAAATTAAAAATTGAAAATAGAAATAAAAGGAACAGAAGAAAAGAGTGAGAATTTCTATCAAAATTTGAACCGAAAGTCATCTTGAATGAATGGAATTTAGAAATAAAATGAGAAACGTAGTGCAAAGGAGTAAGTTGGTGAACGAAATTAGGCAAACAAAATATTCAAAGCAACTCCTCAAATTCTCTAAATATTTAATAGCAATGAAGAGAACATTAGCTAATGTAATTATGTTGCTAATATGCTTTTTCTGTTAACCGGTTATGGAATTGTATAAGCTAGCTCTTAAATGGTGATACATGCATAGAAGGTTAGTAGAAATTAATTCTTGACAAATGAAAGCTAACCAATAAACCAGCAAATGATATAAATGATTCTTATTAGCTCACTATTTAGCAACAAAAACAAATAGAAAATACAAGGGAATTAACGTTTAAACTTTATGGTTTACAAAATAAACATCAAATGAATGTGTTGTTATAATTCATCATTTAATAGGATGCCCAATTAACCACATTCATGTAACTGTACTATTATTTAACATCTAATAGGAGGATTTTTTTTAATGGTAAGGGTCAAAGGGATGTCTTTATTTCAATTTAAATATTTTCTTTTTATTAATTTCTTAGAATGTATCTTTACATCTTTGTACAAATTTATATCTGAAATAATATTATGTTGAAGGGTATTACAGTCATTCATCTTTATAAAGTTATTTCAGTCTTTTAAATTTTAGTTTGGATCTTCATACTTATAATATAGTATAATTATTACCCTGTGTCCCCTTAAAAATTGGAGGGAAAGTCATACATTTGGTCGTTCAACAAATTATACACTAAATATATATATATATATATATCATTCCCTTTGTTTCATTTTGTTTGAACTTTTTCAGAGTATGAGAGTCAAATTATCTAATTTTTTAGCGTGAATTCAAATATAGATTTTATAAATTTTTTGAAATAAAATTTACATATTTAGAAACTATATAAAAAACACTATCAGTCATAGTAGTTAATAATTCAAAATATTTAAAAACTATTTGCAAAATTCATAGTTCATTCTTTTTGAGGAGAATTATACTCTACATAATGTACAAATTCCGAAATTTTTGAATAGTTCAGATTTGTTTGTTTAACCCAAAGACTTTAAACGTTTAAGCACTTGCTCTTTTTTTCCCCTCTTTTTCTCTCCCCACCAGACAAGAACCCTTGTCCTTCTCTTTCCAAATCGGCCAATTAATAATAACTTTTTGCTATTGGGTTTACAGTATATAAAGTGTATGGTTAAATTCGATCTAAGAATTTAGGGATCCGTTTGGTCATAGATTTTGCTAAAATTTATTTAGGTTTTTTTTGACAAAAAAATATTTATTCATAAATTTTATCCATATTTTAACAAATTCCAAAACTCAAAACCCAAATTCCAATACCAGCTGGTTTTGGCCCAAAATATGACTATTATATTTTTAAAAAATTATCCCAAATTTTTGTATTTTATAAAAGAGCCCATCATTTATTATTTTATAACAATGATGTTTCGTCTTCTCAGTCATCTGATAGTGTATTATGTAGTTTATTATAAAAATGATAATTCTGTGCCAAATTTATTTATGTTCAGAACTATGGTTTGCGATAATATAATGAATGTTATTGATGAAGGTACTATTGGGTATTTGTGATAGTTTTTAGAACTTGTGGGTATAAGTCATGTTTCATGTTTTTTCAAAAAAAAAAGTGAAATATATTTTGAAAACTGATGTCCAAACACATTTTCATCTTCAAACCAAACTTCACCCAAATCAATTTTTTCAAAACGTATTTGGGAATCTAGGCCCAAATGCTAGCTAAATCACTCCAAGTCCATACTGTACCAATATTTTAAAGCCTTTATTGACTAGCTTGTTTGGTCAAGCTTCTCCAAGTTGAAAGCATTTTTTTTTTCAAAAAAAATACTTTTTTTTCAAAGTTGAAGTATTTGACCAAGCTTTTAGAAGAAAAAAAGTAGTTTTAGGGAGAAGCAGAAGCAGTTTTGGAGAAGCAGAAAAAAGTGACTTCTTCCTAGAAGCACTTTTTTGAAAATTACAATTAAAAAGTACTTTTTAAAAACTTCTTCAAACACTAATTGCTGCTTAGAGGTGCTTTTCAAATTAATTAGCTAAATATAAAAATACTTTTGAAAATACCACTTTAAAAAAAAATACTTTTAAAAATAAACTGATTTTTCTAGCTTAACCAAATAGACTATGACACCATGATGGATCCATGTACATGTGCCTATAAATAAGCTCTCAACTAGACAAGAAAATCATCAATAACCAGACAAAGAAATCCTTCTACTTTTTTTCTTCTAATTTCGTCTTCTACAATAGTTAATTGACATTAAATATTATTCGTTCTTTTCTTTTTTCCTACTAGCTGAGAATTGTAATTTTAATATTTTGTTGATTCATGTATTCTCTAAATAATATTTTAATACAGTGCCTATAGTATTTTCTCTTCTTTTTCACTAGTATTAGTATCCACGCGATGAGCAGACCTAAATCATGTCAAATTATGATGTAGATTATTTGAATCATGTGCAAATAACCTTAAAATATAAACCTCTCACATAAAAATTATATAAACATTAGATATTGATTAAGAAGCGGGATATGAATTTATTATTCAATCTCGTAGTGGACAACCTATTTTTTTCTATATTTGTAGCAATTGAACCCCTTGATTTAGTACTTGCATTTTGTTTCGCTGTCAATATTAAAGAATATTACATGTCATGTTGTGATCTATCTTGTTTGAGCATATTAGATCATATTATTTTAACAAAATTCTTACTATCACTTTGTTTATATTTGAATGTCAAAAATGTCTTATTCATCACATCATTTTTACGCAAATTCTTTTTTCTTTTTGTCCTTTACTTATAATTATTGTATTATTTAATATTATTATACTACTATATAATCTTTTATTTGCTTAACAATTAACTTAATGTCTTGCTTATTAGCCTTTTAATAGTTTTGAATAAATATAATTTTTTTATTCTTGAAATTTAATATATTTTTATGCTTATATCCTCTTATTTAGAAAATTTTAATCATTTAAATCTATCAGTAATATTTCTAAATGTAATTTAATTATTTAACTTATTTATTTTTAAATTAATTTAAAGTATAAGTACCCTCACACTACCTCTATTTTTTTTATACATTCTCTTCCCTATTATAAATTGCAATTAGTTTTTATAGTAATATTTTACCTATAAACAAATAATATAACATTTTATTTAAATTGTAACTTTGGCCCTACGAAGCTTCACTGCTCCCTCGGATTGGCTTTGGGCCTTTCTTTCTTGCTCCGCTTCCTCATCTGCACTCGTCAAGCTAAATTTGCTCTTTGGGAGGTGAAACAACGGTTGAAGCGGGCATTTCGAAATGATAGCATCGAAGATATATTTCTATATATACACGATTACGGTTATCTCGGACTGCCTTCCAGAAAAAGCAGCCTACTTGTGGGGCACTGTGTAGTTACAGCCTCTATGATAAGTAAGTGAATGTGACCGGTGCGTGACGAACGGTTCATCAAGCCATTTTTCGTCTCATTCTTAATTTTCATTAGTAAAATTAACTATATTAGAAATTTATTTTGTACTTTTAAAATTTTATTTTTTATCAATATTTTATTTTCATAAATAAGACTTCAATTTCGTGGTATTATCCATAGTTTGAGCATTCTTATCATTTTAAGAACTATCTAATCACAAATTCAAATAGTCTTTCCCTTTCATTTATAATAGTAAGTTTTTAATATTTTTCTTTAATTTTGCTATTTTTATATCTAATATATAGTCTTATTACATTTTATGTGGCTATTAACTTGTAGCTTTATTTAATATCATTATCAATCCCTATGGTTTAATATAATATAGATAAATATATAATTCCTTTAATCATAAAATAAATATTTATATATTTCTTGAAATTTTAAATTATTTAAATTTTTCAATAATATTTTAAGTATTGTATATTTATTTTATTTTATTTTCTAAACTTATGATTTATATCCTCATATTATCTCTAATATATTTTTATTATTCAATATTTTTAATTTTTGATTTTGTCTATTAGACTTGAGTTACGTGGACTTATCCATATTATGACCTTTCTTATCATAATATAAAAAAAAAATTCATCTCAAATTTAAATAAGTTTTACCCTTTTTTTCTATGATAAAAATTTGAATTGTTATTTTCCTCTATTTATTCTTTAATGTTGCTATTATATTATTCAATACCTAATATTATTACATTGTCATGTAGCTTTTCATTCACTTGTTTGAATTTAATATCTATATCTACCACACTCATTCTAATATAATATTGATAAAAATTAAAAAGTATTCAATAGTAACTTTGACTTTATTGTTCATATTCCAAAATATGATTTTTCTTATCATATTTAAAAAAAAAAACTCATATCAAATTAAGATAATTCTTATCATTTCTATTTTCTAAATTGGACCGCATTTTTAAAAATTTATGTTATGCTTTCAAACTTATACGAACTGCACTCAATTCAGATATAAATTATAGAAAAATATTTTCTTAATTGTTTGAACACATTATATCTAAATGTTGTTGTAATATTTACGTATAAAATATTCGTTTGTCCGATTTATCAATATTAATATGACTTTATTATTTTTGTTATTAATTTTTTTTATTGATTATTAAATTTTTTTCTTACCTTATAGATAATTTGTATATTTTATGTAAGAACATATTTTGCAGCTTGAATTTTTTTATTTCTTAAAGCCAATAAATCTTTATTATCTTAAGTAAATTTTAGTTTTATTTTATATTTTAACTTACTCCAAAGTATAAATAGTCATAGATTATCTCAATTTACGTCTTTCTATAGTTTTTATCTTTTTCTATTATATTTTTTTAATTAATTTTATATCTCCATATTTCTAGCTAATATAGAAGAATTCCATTTATAATTTCTACTTATTGATGTTGTTTTAAAATTGTCAAATAGCTTCACTTTAACTTGCCACTTGACTTAACCACAATGCATACTACCCTCCTTAGTAATATAATATAGATTAATTTATAGTAATGGCTACGACAAACAGTAACATTGTCGTTGTGGTGATTCCCTCACCAGCACAAGGCCATCTCCAGCCACTGCTTGAGCTCGCTCGGCGCATTTTATCTTCTTCCAATTTTACCATACCCGTTCACTATGCCGGCTCCGCCACACACTTACGCCAAGCGCAGAGTCGCGCCCATGGTTGGGACCCTCTCACTACTCCCAATCTCCATTTCTCTGAGTTCCAAATGCCTACTCTCGACAACATTCCTCCTGATAGCAATGACTTTTACCCTTCAAATTTAATACCCTCTTTCTACGCTGCTCTGGAGTTTCGACAACCAGTGGCAGATCTTGTTAAGAATTTGTCTGCAGGTAAAGAAGTCAAGAGAGTTGTTGTCATTCATGATATTCTAATGTCTTGGGTAGTTCAAGATGTTATTACCATACCAAATTAAATACCGAAATGTACTTCTTTCATGATGTTTCTGCTCTGGACGTATGTTCTAGAATTTTGGAAGCAAAACTAAATCCTGATCCAGTCACACCGCCAGCTGATGTTGCAGAAATATTGCAAGAACTTGCATCCATGGAACCTGGATGAGATTCACCACCGCCATTAATGGTGAAATACGTGGAGAAACAAATGAGTTGTGCGGTAAATTATGGGGGCCGAAATATTTTCAGTACTTGTAGACCCATTGACGGTATATATCTTGATTTGATGCAACAAGCTTTCGAATCGTATGATGAGCATCGGAAAACGTGGGGTCTTGATCTTTTTATGAACCCTTTGGAAATGGATCAGAATATAAAAAGAGACACGACGAGTACCCCGCCACGTCATCACCTATTGCAGTGGCTAGACAAACAAGAACCAAACTCAGTGTTACTTGTTTCATTTGGATCTGCAGCTTCATTTACTGATGAACAAATAAGGGAGTTGGCACTTGGTCTAGAACAAAGCCAACAAAAGTTCATTTGGGTACTGAAAGAAGCAGAAAGAGCAAATGTATCAATGGCAGTAATAGTCGGACCTTTGCTTTGTTATTGATCAAAGGTTTGAAAATAGGGATGTACGTTAGAGATTGGGCGCGCTTTTCTGTAAAGACTTTGAAGGTGAAAAATTGAGGCAGAAAGCGGCGGAGCTGAAGGATGTGGTGAAAGCATCAGTTCATGGATTGGTGGTGCAACAAAAAAAAACATTGAATCTTTTATGTCTTATATCACTAGATAGATAAGTTCTTTAAAATTGTAGCCTCTTTGGAACCTCATCTTGTAATTGGTCAGGCAGGGAATAAATTAAAATGTAATGGAGGAGTAGCAATTAGACTCTTCAATTTTCAGATGCAACGTGATATATATATGCTGGTAATTACATCGTGTAATGCTCCTTCGTTCTTATTTTTTAAATATTTTTTTTTTTACTATCTATCTCTTTCATTTCAAATATGTGAGGAACACTTGTTAAAATCATTTTCATGTTTTACTAGGTCCTTTTTTCTATTTATACAAATATTTATTAGAGAAATACTTTCTAAACTCATGATATTCTTTTGTTATATAAAAAATGGAACAAATCATAAATCTAGTTATATTCACATAAGTGCGGAGATAGCAATTATTCTTTCTGATATTAGTTATTAAGTTAAAATTATTAAATATTTTTAATATGTATTTCAAATACCTAGTACGAATAAACAAAATTTAGTATTTCTTATACGCACATATACTTGTCACACTATAAAGTTTATTCGCTTATTCATCTAATTAAAAGTTTACGTAATTTTTATGGTTAACTTTATTTTAAAATATAGAAAAATTAAATATTTAGCTATGTTATTACACTATTCAACTAAACATGATGAAATTACATTGTGATTACTTTATGATAAACAAACAAGACTATTTAATTACTTTATTGTGAAATTGCTATGTTCTTAATCTTTACGCTTAGTGATGTGTATTTTGTTTGGGATTAAAATATGTATATATATATATATAGTTATTGTTGTTGTGTCTTTTATGCAAGTCTAGTGCAATATGTATTGGAAATAATATACAAGTGACTAGCTAATTAATTGATTTGATGTTTCAAGCTTTATTTGCTTCACTATGCATATATGAAGTCATTTTATACATGTAATAGCTATTTCCCGTTACAAACGAAAAATGAAGTCGGGTAAGAGACAGAGGCAAGCGCTGAGGCATGGGGTGTGAGCTAATCAGCAAAAAGACTAGCGTTTGAAATCTTAATAAGTACGCTATAAATAAAACTAATTAAGATTACTAAATGACTTTGGATTCAACACCCATGGGGTTGTTCCACAACTTTTCTCTGTTAATGGATCGAGTTTCAAGCGAATTAATTGTTCCCTTTGACTTAGACAAGACACAACGTAGAGAATTGGCCTTATAAAATTCTTTTTGAAACGGTTAATACTTTACACTTATATAGGTGATTCTTAAATATATTATTTTATAAATACTTTATTTGACATACTCTATATCAAATTTAGAAATCATTGAAAAGCCTTAACACTTTATTTTTGGTACTGAAAATTGTCTCATCACGAGAATGGACCAAAAGAAATTTTATTTTACAATGTTAACCGTCATTAATGACTTTATTTGAGCTCCTTGAACTTAGATCTTGGGATCTCCAGTCTTCTAGGTAGAGTTACCGTCACAATGACTTGTCCTCGGCCATAATCCCATTCCCCTCGATGATCTTTCAACTATCTCTCTAGTTAGGCCTTTTGTAAATGGATCCGACACATTATCGCTTGACTTTACATAATCAATCATGATAATTCCCCTAAAGAGTAGTTGCCTAACAGTTTTATGTCTTTGTCGTATACGACAAGGTTTTTCAGTATACATAATGCTCCCGGCCCTTCCTATTGCGGCTTGACCATCGCAATGTATGCATATAGGTGCCAATATTTTGGGTTGAAGTGGAAGTTCTTTAAGAAATTCCGGAGCCATTCAACTTCTTCACCGGCCTTGTCTAAGGCTATAAATTCAGCCTCTATTGTAGAGCAGCAATGCACGTTTGTTTTGGACGATTTTCAAGTTACTGCTCCTCCACTGATTGCAAAATATATCCACTTATGGATTTAGGCCTCATTTGTTTTTTTTAAAGATTAAGACGTCTGGATCTAAATGCATATCTGAATATCAAGATGTGCATTAATATTAAGACATCTGAATCTGAATACACATCTGAATATCAAGATGTGTATTAAGATCTGAATACTAAATGATTGAGACTGTTTATTTTTTTAACATATGAATATATAAAGTTTATATATATATGGTGATTGGTGGTGGTGATGGCTAACGGAGGTGCATGTGAGTGCCCACTAGAGGCGTAGTTTGGTTTATGGTAGTGGTTTTGGGTAGTAGCTAGTAGTGATTGGTAGCGATAACGACTATGTTTGAGGATGGTGGTGGGTGGTGATAATTAATAAAAGGTGGGTGGTGGTTGTGGTTATGATTTTGATTGAGAAAGGTGATGATTGATAATGGGTGGTGGTAGTTTATAATGGTGGATGGTGTCATCTATGGTTATTAATGCTGATGAGGTGGTTGATTGTGGTAGTTAAGATGGGTTCGGTATGTGGTTATGGTTGATGATGATGGTGGGTGGGTGGTGGTAGTGGTGGCAGTTATGGTTGAGGGTGGTGGTGGTGGTAGTTGATAACGGTAGGCGGTGGCGGCAGTTAGTAATAATTGTGGATGATAGCATCTTAATGAAATTAAGTCTTGGTTATAAATCTTAATCATAAAAACCTATTCAGACTCATTAAGTGGTTGTGAAGTAAAAAAAAACACACACTTAATGATTAAGATCTGAATGTTTAAGATTCAGACTTTAAAATCAAATGCACTTAATGTCTGAGATCTGAATGATTAAGATTTAGACCTCCATTAAGTGCAAACAAATGAGGCATTAGTTTAGGTTGATCCGATGATCCAATCTGCATCACCATATCCCTTAATAACTGCATGATACTTATTATAGTGCTATGCATAGTCATGGATATATTTCAATCCCAAAACTCATTGTATTGTCATGACCGTTCAATGCGAACTTCCTTATGTCGTAGACTAATACGTCTCGACTTTCTGTTGCATATCATATTATTAACTACACTTAATGTTGCAATAGTATATTATAACAACAACTGAAATGATTGGCATCAGTTGTGGTCATAACCTTTAATATATAACACATTTCGCAATCACGCTGCCATTTTCAAGTATTTGTATGCTATTTATTCATACGTCTACATGATATGCAAATTATAGCGCCTTCATTCATCAAAAGATTTTAATTTGCAATGGATTTTGGTCATGTTCATCGGTTGGTTCACCTCATTATAAACCAACGTATTAATACATTCGTCCATGAACGATCATGTTTATACAAACATACAAACACACTTCTCATGAAAAGTCACAGCCTTCCAGGTGATACCCTTTTATAAGAGAGCTAAACATTATAAATGTTCAAGAAAGAATAAATTATTTCTGGAAAGACACGTAAACGACTTTCGAATTTGTAGTTTTCATCACTAGTCATCACTAATATTGAACAAGTAATGAATTCACCCACTATCATATTAATATCCACTAAGGATTGGTGGGGTTCAAAAATTATATCAGTTAGACATTACATTTAACATTGGCTTTTATCATGTATAAGCTAAAAGCCCCCACATTTTAAATGTTTCATCAATATATCATCCACATATAATCAAATAAAGACTATATGATTTTAAGTATTTTTAACATAAACACATTTGTTTACATTCATTAATTTTAAAGCTATTTGACAATATTATTCGGTCAAATCTCGCATGCCATTATTTGGGTAGTCTGTAAAGTGACTTAACAAGTCGGCACACCTTTTTTTTTCCTTCAAGAACCATGAACCTTTCAGGTTGTTTCATGTAAATTTCTTCCTCTAAATCTCAATTTAAGAAGGTTGTCTTTACATCCATTTCATGGATTTCAAGATCATACAGTGTAGCCAATGCTACTAACATTCATATGTACGTAATACTCATAACCGACAAGTACGTGTGATAGTCAAGGCCTTCTTGTTGTTTATATCCTTTGACAATACGTCTTGCCTTATACATGTCAATAATGCCATCTCCCCTTGAAAATCCACTTGGAACCCAATGGTTCGTTCCTCAGAGTAAGATCAACTAACTCCCAAGTATGGTTATTTAATATAGATTCTATCTCACTATTGAGTGCTTCTTTCCGATGAAGACATAACTTCTTTCAAAGTTTGAAGCTCATTTTCCAACAAGAAAGTCAGAAAATCTGATCCAATGGAAGTGGTTATCCTTTGACGTTTACTACCTCTTGGATTCACCTTATTAGTTGTACTCTGATTTGCTTTTTCCCGAGGTCGCTTAGATATTTCACTAGACAACTCACATTTCTTTTTTTTATATGGATAAATATTTTTAAAGAATTCAGCATTATCTGATACCGTATTAATATAAATGTCGGAATTTTTTGATTTATGAACCAGAAATAATATGCCTTACTATATGTTGCATATCCTATAAAATCGTAATCAATAATTTTCAGTTCGATCTTTACCCTTTTGGGTTTAGGAACTTGCACTTTAGCTAAGCATCCTCACACTTTAAAATATTTAAGTTGGGGTTCCTTCCATTCCATTTTTCATATGGAATGGATTGCGTCTTGCTATGAGGAACTCGACTGAGTATTCGATTATCTGTAAGAATAACTTTACTCCCACAAGTTCTGGGGTAAACCAGAACTTATCAACAATGCGTTCATCATCTCTTTTAATATTCTATTCTTTCTTTCCACAATCCCATTCGATTGGGGCATGTATGTGACTGTTGTTTGATGAATAACACCATATTTCAAACATATTTCTTTAAAAGAATATTCATATTTGCCACCCCTATTACTTTGTAGAGCCAACCACATGAACTGTAGTTTGTATCACGATAGAGCCATAATTAATAAACGGTAAAGATTTTAATCTTCAAACCGAGTAACATCTAACACAATCAGATTTAGTGAACGGTGAAGTTTTTAATCTTCAAACTGAGTAATATTTGACACAACCAGAATTAATAAAATCACAAAGTTTTTACTCTTCAAACCGAGTAAAAAGCCAGAGTAGAAAATCACTTAGATTTTAATCTCCAAAGTAAGTAGAAAGTCACTCAGACTTTAATCTCCGAAAATAAATAGAACGTCACGACGATTTTAATCTCAAATATTGAGTAGAAAATCACGCAGATTTTAATCTCGAAGCAGGAGTGAAAAATCAAGAAGATTTTAATCTCCACAATGGGAGTAGAAAATCACGAGAAGTTTTAATTTTCTCCAAAACAGGGGTGAAAAATCACAAGTATTTTGATTTTCTTTTCAAAAGGCTTCTAAATAAACCATTATAACCTCTAAACATTTTAATAGTTTGATATATTATACTTATCAAACTAACATATGTATATCCTTATTGATCAAAATAATATAGATACAAAATATCATCTTCATGATCTCGAAATAATTTTCAAGTATTAATGTAAGCATGGCCTGTACTGTCATCCAAAATCCGACATGTCGTGATGGCGCCTATCATGATACTAGGCAAACCGATGTCTCACACAGACCAACATTTTCAAATCCCAAATACATAGAAATAGGTTTGAATAAGTAAGAATTTCGTAAAAACTGAATATTAAACATCGTAACTCAGTACAAAATTCTCCCAAAAGATCCAAGTGCCACGGAATACATGAGCATCTACATAACAACATGGTCTAACCAATGGAACACTGTCTAGGAAAGTAGAACAGTATAAACATTAACTAAGCAGTGTACCGATTAGCTACTCAACATGTACTCAATGTGTGTCTATTAAATTGAAAAAGCTGACATGGCAGAAAAGTGTGTTTCACTGCTCAGACGCGTGAGAAGTTCAAAAATTCATTTTCTCTTTTCTTTTTAATTCAAAAATCATTTTTTTCAGAAACTACCATAAAAAATACCCTACCACCGCTGCCCTGCCACTATTCCGCCACTTCTCTGCCATTGTGGCCATCACAAGAATCAAGCTACCACCAACGATCAATTTCACAAAACTGCCACCACAAATCTTCCTCTCTCCAGTTTCATCTAATTTTCTTTTATTTTAGTTCTCTCATTACAGTAAATTCTCAAAAAAAAAAAATCTATCTTTCTCTGATCTTCTCCACCGTCCACCTCCATTAATGGCTACTCTCTTCGTTCTCATCCTCTCATTCCATCACAATTTCACTGCGCAATAAAAAGTTGTTGTTAAATCATAATTCCGACATAAACAAAATTAGGCACAATTCACACGATCTTACTCAGAAAATTTCCCTTCTTCATCACAATCACAAGGGCCTTACGAAAATTTTCATTCTCAACATAGTACACACTTTAATCCCAAACACTATAAATATGCTCTAAGAACATCCACTGATTTTTGGAAAAGACCCGGTACATAATTTTGGGCTCTTTTCGTCCCTCACAGCCGCCTCTATTACACCGTCAAAATCTATTTTTATAACAATGCTTCTTCACGCTATTTTATTTAGCCAAAGAACAGATCCAATAGATTTTGAAAGAAAAATTGAGAAGAATGTAAGAAAGAAAAAGATAAAAAATTAAAAGGAGAAAAGGTAAATTTTCAATAAAGAATTTTCGACGGGACTGGAGAGGGAGCTGGGGAAATCCTTTTTAAAAATAGATTTTTTTCTTGTTCTTTAGAATATTCTTTGTTTATTCATTAAAGTTAATAGTCACATGGCTTTTTATGCTTTATTAATTTTGCCATATATCGCGTGTGAAATTCACGCATGATGTTTTCTGTACTGATTTATTATAAGGGGTTTAACAAACACACATTGAGTACCTGTTGAGTAGCTAATCGGTCTACTGCTTAGTTAAGGTATCTAAATGAAAGTATGTGCTAACTTTAGATAGCCCTATATGTATTATGCCTTTAACTTTGACCTTGAAACCCAGGTCAAGTGAGGGTCCAAAGTTAAAGACCGCTTCAAAAGTATCATACTTATGTAATTTTTTTATCTATAACAATAATAACTATCATTATAACGTTATATTCTTTATAAAATTACCTCCCTACAGTATTACACAATTTTTATGTATCTTTTACAAAAAATCATATATGTTATTGGAGATGAAACTTGAATAAATTTATAAATTCAAACGAAAAATTTGGAACGTCAAAAATACTTCTTTATATTTAGAGTTTAAATCCCTGTACAAACAACTAGTTATGTATCTATTAAAATCTGTTACTACCTTTTTAAATTATATATCTTTTATAACATAAGAAAAAGAATTAAGAAGAATTAACTCAGATAACCATCCACCTAATCTTTAAATTAAAAATAGTCAGCGGATGTATAATTTATGTATAGTATGTATATAACCAATGTCTAATCTATATATATTTGCTAGAAAAAGTAAACAGTGAATTTGACTGATTATTTATATAATAATCCCAAAATTAATCTCGGTGATTTTGTTATAACGATCAAATAAAATCTGAATATGTTACAAGTATATAATAGCCAATAACATGCAAAAAAAGTTTCAAATAGACAATGCGTTATAAGGAGATCTGATCGAAGGTTAAATACCATTTTTACCATGTTCTTCTCTTTATCTTGGGCCAAGATTGGGCCTCCTCATTTGGGCTGAAATCCGTTTATGTCTCTCCCAGCCCATAGTCCCACTTGAACATTAGTTGGCGGTGAAGCGTGAATCTTTTTCTTTCGACTGTTTTCCGCTGTCCCCTCTTTAAACCCTAGCTCTTTTTTTCAGTCACTAATCTCTCTCCTCTTGGTTCATATTTGCTGTTGAATTTCTTCACTTTGATCGAAGATGAGGTACGTTTTATTGCTACTTTCCGCTTCGCCTTTGTTCTTTTTAATGTTTTCATCTTCTCTGCGCAATTTTACGGATTAGCTTTAGTTGGATGATCTGGTTTCCCTGAAAACGTAAAAGTCCTATAATTTTAGGTTTTGCTTGTCAATATATTAACTCCTTTAGCAGATTACATATGTTAGACCACTTTCATTCCTAGTATTAGATGGTTTAATAAAGCAATTTTTCAGACCAGGAAATTGAAGTATTTATCTATATTTTCTGGACCAAATATGTACAGCTTTTGGGATTCTTGTTTTTTGGCTTTAAAGAAAAATGATTTGCTAATAATGAGATGAAATAGGTCTGAATAGACTGAATAGATATAGAAGATTCATATACTCGACCTTAGCTAGTTTGGGACTAAGGCATTGTTGTTGTTTTTGTTGTGTTCTTTGTTTGGAGGGTTCCTTTTTCCTTTTGTTTTGATGACTGCTCTATCCGGATCAGCTTGCGCACACCTCCATTATTACACTTGGTACCTGGCTACTTGCTAACTCCCACTAGTGTAATAGGTAACTCTACCCACAAGACTTAGGCAAATGAGAAGAAATCACATAATGTTTCTTACCTCTGCTAAGATTTATACCTGAGATATAATTGCTCTCTTCCAACTTCATTGACCTCTAGGCCACACTTTTGGGTACAATAAAAGAAGAGTTTCCTTTTCTTCATAAACATAGAACTTTTCCTTGTACTGTGTGTATTGGGTTTCCTGTTGCATGAACGCTTGCCTTTATAAAGAGGGATGGTTGCTTCTCTAACTCTTTATTATTACTGCTCTTAATTCCTTTGGTTGATTCTGCACTTTATCAAGCTTAAACTTATGTTATCTCATGCAAATCAGTAGTAGAATCCTTTTTTGGCTAGAATAAAAGGCTAAAAAGACAGTTGGATTTATATAATAGTAGAAATTAGAAAGAAAAAAGTCCTGGTTTTTTTCTCATGTTTTCTTGCTGAATTTTGATGCTTCTACATTCTTGCTGATTCTTATGTTAATCAAATATTAGCAAAGTGAAGGTTCCTAATTCGTTTCCCTTTTTTCTTTTGCTCTTTTGCAGTCGGCCAATGGAGGAGGATGCCCCTGTAAGTCAGCTTACTTTGCAAGTGTTTTGCCTATATATAGCTTTCATTATTTGATTTCGTAATTTTCCCTTGGCTTCTCCCTGTGTCGTTAGCTATTTATATTTTAGGGCCTGTCTACTGGTTAATTCTTGTTTTCTTTTCTCTCTTCTTTTCACCTTAGTGTGCCATGTATTCAATTAGATTTTCTTTTGTTGGTACTTGGTAGCCATCATCCTTCCTGTATGCGATACGACTAGTATTTTTTAGAAAGAGAATAGGATTTACACCTCCTCTTTCAGTCAGAACAAGAAATTGTTTGAGATAGTTTGAAGTCATGATTGACAGAGTTTTTTTCAACCTGTCACATTGGCTATTGACATGTCTTAGGTTAAATCATTTGAATCACCACTCTTAAGACAAATGACAAAAACAGTTGGAACTTGAAATAACAATATAGCTTCTTTTTGTTTAAAGGCGGTTTCGAGCCAACTTGCGGACACCTTCACTATTCCACAAGGTACCTGCAATCTGTCACTAGCACTATTACCTCTCCATATGCACAGTTATAGTTCTCACTGACACAGTTATAGGGTAACTCTGCCACCAAGGTTTGGGCAGATGGGAAGAATCACCTAATATTTTGTCCCTGTTGGTATTGGTATTTAAAAACTGGTCTCCGAGATTTGAACCCACTTTATTGCCCATTAGATCACACCCTTTGGGTGCTTCAAATAACAATATAGCTACCAAAAATTATTTGAAGATCCTTTATTGGTGGCTATGTAATATGGTGCAGCAACTGGCATGATGGTTATAGCATATACACTTGAGTGCCTTTCTACAGCATCAGGTGCATTAAAAAATGGAGTATGTTATTTCTTCAATGTATTTTCCCTATATATTTGCAAAATACCAAGTTTAAAAATTTATTGGTTGAAATAGTTGATCTAGAAGACTTTATGTTCTAACCCTGGGTTGCACTCACCTCCATGCAAGTGTTGTCAGTCTTTTCTCGTCTTGCAACATTGGATTTCCTCGAAGCTTGGTTTAAATTTTGTTCATCTTCTTTAACAGACATCCTATTCTCATTTCTTTTCGTCTTGGTTTGTTCATCCATACACATGACCTTATTGTTCATTTTCCACATGCATCTTGCTTTCTTGTTTGCCTTCTGGATGTCAATGTTTTAGCTTCAAAATTTTAATTGGTACATTATCCAGCTTAAGAAGACAGTGAGTATATGCCCTTCTATTTTGGTTTTATAGAGGGATGGACCTCGTTGGTCCCCAGAGAATCTGACCTTTGTGTTTGCTAATGGAGCCCCTTTTTTTGCAGGTGAAAAATGAGGAAGAGGAGTTCAACACTGGCCCGCTTTCTGTCCTGATGATGAGTGTTAAGAATAACACACAGGTATCTAATAGACTTTAGCGCCTTTACTGATGCCTTTTTTTATGTCATTCTTGTGTAGGAATACTAATTATATAAAAATTGACTAAAGCTGATCTAGAGCCTTATTTATGTCGTCCATTTGCTTTCTAAGTCATGCCAGTGTACTTTCTCATTTGTCATAGATCTCAATTTCAATACTCTAAGCTTGAGTTTTTATGTGAAAGAGCATCAACATTGCAGTTTTCTTACAGTTTCATTCTGGCTGTTTTCTGGTTTGTAGGTGCTCATCAACTGTAGGAACAACAGGAAACTTCTCGGTCGTGTGAGGGCGTTCGATCGTCACTGCAACATGGTGCTTGAAAATGTTAGAGAAATGTGGACTGAGGTTGGTTTTTCCTGGGTTTTCTTAGTCAATTTGTTTTGGATAATGTGTCTTGGGTCTTGGATTTGTAACTTGCGCCAGAGAGCTCCACTTATCTAAGTTTTGTATGTTTATTCTTCAGGTTCCCAAGACTGGAAAAGGAAAAAAGAAGGCTCAACCTGTTAACAAAGATAGGTTTATTAGCAAGATGTTCCTTCGGGGAGATTCTGTGATCATTGTCCTCCGGAATCCCAAGTAGAGGTATTGCTGGATCTTTCGCGTTGCTTTTTTTTTTTTTTAAATAGTGGTTGGAGTAATTTGAGTTGAATTGCGAGCTGGTTCTTCATTTCATCAGTCCATCTTTGAATTGCAATTCCCTTTTAACCCGCTATTATGCAATCAAGTATTTGGTACACAAAATGTGAGTGCTAAGGAAATTTTTTGAATTCATTTTTGTGAAATTTATCAACAATTTAAAATGAAATTTGGAACTTCAGAAATGATTAATGCTATCATTTGATTAAGTGTCATTTTGTAAATGAAATGCTGAGTGAGCTGTCATCTGGGGGTAATAATACCATGATAGGAAGATTAATGGTAGGAAATGACTGCAAGAGAAATTTCAGGGTTTTTTTCTCCAAGCTAGGAATAAAGACAGATAAAAGGTTTTTGGTATTTGGTGAACGTTGAAAATGGTCCATAAAATGAGATAATGGTCTTACAAAAATGAGGAATCATTTGTGTAATTTTGGATACGGAAGATGGGAAGCTCAATGGTAGGGACTAGGAAACAATTCTAGGATGAAAATCTGCATGGTGTATTGCTAAAAGAGCTCGCCACATGCACAAAATGCCCCCTGCTAATGCGGAATAAGGAATTAGAGAATCGTGTACACACTGTTTTCCTTGCATTCCTATGAAGCTATTTCCGTGTTCATACTGAAATGAAAAATTTCCTACATGTTTGTGCTTTTCTACTTGAGATGCGTTTTGTCAGTGTTACAAATTCATGATTTGTTTTCCGGATGGCCCAATACCGGGCACATCGGTGTTCTGATATCCTTTTATTTTCTGTGTATTTCTCTGTTTTCCCTTATTTTTTTATAAGTTAATTACACTTGTGCAATGTAGCTGAACCGGGTTTGTGAGTGATTTGGAGCAAAACTTGTGAAGCAGCTAGGAGGTGGACCAGCTTGTATAACTTTTAGTATTCAGGAATTTACCTTGGTAGAACATCGACTTGATTACTGGAGGGTGCTGTAAGACTTGAAATAGGATTTTGCTGTTCTGCTACGTACTGTTATCTACTTCAGGGACCCCTTGTAAACATTGGAGTTTAAAGTGGTTTTCTTGTATGTTGAATGTTATGATCGGCTAATGTGTAGGATACCTACCTTTCATAAATCCAGATACAGTGGTCATTGAATGGGCTAGGATACGTAACCATGATCGAGTTTTGGTACATGCGTCGGCAGGAACATGAACTAGGCTAGTTTGAAATGGTGGTAAAGATAACCAAATGAAGGAATATGATAAATGAAGCGTAATTTTTCACCCATACCCGTTAAACTGCGTTTTATTCATGGTTGCAAGAGAGTGCCGTGGTGGTTTGAATTTATGCATAAGATTCAGTAAAAATGTTTTGTATTACTAACATATTCTCTGTAGAATTAAAACATAGAAAACTTTGCAGAAGTTAATCGGAGTTTCATATTGTGAATCAAATGATTTCTTACCAACTATAACTATACGTGAATTCGTGTATTATTTACATAACTGTTAAAAAGATGGATCATTGCGTGTAAATAGTAGTACATGAATAAGTGCATCTAAAGTAAAAATGCTCTTAGATTAGATAATTTATACGTGATAATTCATGTATTATTACTTATTGCCTAACAATTTCGTATTGTTGTTCACTTTTTGAATTATTATCACTGCATTAAACAATTCTTGCATAACTAGATAATAAATCAAACGGCCCCGCCCTGACAGTATCTCCTAACTATATTACTGATAACGTTAGAACTATAAATAATTCTAAGCATTGCCAATAAATTGGACACTCCCATATGGTCCCTTAGCAGTAACGGTGGGTTTAGTACAAACAGTCTCATTGATGAGTTTAAAGGTAATGATAAGGTTTTCACTTGGATCTGACAACTCCACCTACCAAGATGAAAAGGTTCACAATAGATTTCCTTGTAGATCATGTTTAAGCCATATTCGCATCAATATGGATGCAACTTGTCTTGTGAGCAAAAATGAAGAGATGAAACCATCACTCGTATCTTCATCACCTGTCCTATTGTGAATGCCTGGGGCTCCGCAAATCTCATTGCCACTGATCCTAAAAATTGGATCCTCAGCATAGAAGTTCTCAATATCACTCTTGGCAATAATCATCATATCTGGGAGGCTCTTTTTCCTTTTATCTTATGGAACATATGGATCAGTAGAAACAGTATTAATCAAAATATTATTAACTATCATCTGTCTCTTAAGAATATCTTTCAACAGGCCATGAAATTCAAATTTGTCACAACAAGGAAATATGAAAAAGTCCATCAAAGTAAAATGGCTTAAGCCACCTCTTGGATGGTATAAGCTTAATACGTAGAGTGATGCAGACTTGGTGGAGTCATCCGGAGCAGCTCCGTGGTTGGCTTCAATGATACACATGCTGCTACTCCTATCCAGGCACAACTTTTAGCTTTGTGACAAGGCCTTCAACTATGGCCTTTGGAAATAGAAACTGATTCAACGGACTAGCTTCACTGTTTTGAGTATGGTTATCCAACATACAACATCATTATATGTTATACGTGAATGCAGCTGGCTGATACTCCAGCCGAATAAGGTGGTGATTAGGCTAGCAAAACGAGTGCCCCCGTGTTCTAGCAAAGGAAGCCTCTAAGCAGTCCAATCTAAATCAAGCTCTAAGGTTTGCAGTTCCACCCCATTTTGTGGAAACCCGGTTTCTAGAAGACAAAGGTGGAACATTTTGTGTTAGGTTTATTTCGGATAATGTATGTACTAAGCTGATTGAACTTGGAAACTACCATGTCTTAAGTGGCATCGCTAAGGAATGTATTATGACTACTGCTTATTAGTATTAATAATATTAGTAATCCAATTTCTCAAAAAAAGAAAGATAAAATAAACAGTACTCTGCACCGCCCTGACAGTATTAGTTTTTCTGTTTCTAGGTGTTAATATCCCCACTGTGTTATTGGAAGTTAAGATTTAGCAAGTGTTAACAGTTACTACGCAAATAGATCTATCATGTGTTAATAGTTACAACGTAAATACTAATATAGATGATAGGTTGCGGAGTTTAGTTAAACTCATTTGGTTGTCACAATCCTCTCATTTTATTTCACTTGAATTCTTCAAGGAGAGCTTTGCCATAATGAATTACTGTCAACTGTGTTTCTAGTACACTCCGCAAACAGCCCAATAACGACAATCAAGTCCACTTTAAGTGAAAAAATAGGAACCTGTTTATTCTTATGATAATAATGGAGGTTGCTCGCCTACATCAAGTGTTGAAAAAGGACAATAGAATTACAAAATTGACAGGAACGTAACATGAACAACTATTAAACTATTCAAAGAACTAGGGGGCTCAGTCTACTGCTGCCTGCACTTTTGCTGAACTAAGCGAGCATGAGTCATCTTTCGCCGCGGTGCATTTTGCCCCTGACCGAGTTAAAACAACATCCAAATACACTCTCTATTAAGCTGTGGTGGCTGAAGAAGTATCTTCTTTGTGGTCACCAAAAATACGTTGCCTGAAGTCTTGCACCATCATAGGCAGTCCTTTCCTGAGAGCCACTTTTGGTTCCCAACCAAGCAACTCTTTAGCCCTTGAGATATCAGGCTTCCTCTTGTGTGGGTCATCCTCTGTGTTTGGTCTGAACTCAATCTGAGCATTTGGATCAATGGTTTCCTGGACCACCTGCACCATAAATGATACGTGTCACCAAAATGTGGTAAACTGACAATAGGATTTAACTCATGCAAACTGACGGTGAAAAGAACTCACACACATATTTAAACATGTTGTAGCATGTCACCTGCCTTATTTTTCAGGTTACTAATCCCATTTTTTATGCATAGTTATTTGTATTTATTTTTAGATGATCTGGTAATGTAAAAAAGATTTAATGTTGTCAATTTATACAGGTTAAACTCTTGATAATACCTACTTAGTTCAATCATTTTGATTAGCTGATGAAGTCTAGTTTGATAAGACCTAACCAAGCTGTAAAATGCCAATGCAAAGAAAGTATAACGTAAATCTGGAGAATCCAAGACTCAACAAGAGGACTTGGATGGTCGAAAAATATGCCATGCATACCTTAGCAAGTTCAAGCATTGTGAATTCGCCAGGGTTTCCGAGGTTGAATGGTCCAACGTGTTCTCCTTCCATCAAGCGCATAAGACCTTCAACCTTCACAAGTAACCAAAGTAAAACAAACATTAGATTCTTACTCTTGAAAACTCAAGATTACAACCCATGGTTTTTCACTTTTACTACATAATTGGTCTCAAGAAACAACCGACTCCTACCATATCTTGTAATTCTATACACACTAAAACTTACCACTGTCCAACTTTGACAAGTTAAGAAATCTATACTGTACACTAAGCGAATCTCAATCAACCTGAAGTTTGCTAAGGAGTCGAACATTAAAAAAAGTGGGGGTAAGTAAAGGTACAAAAGAATAAATGAAATAGTTTCAACATTTATGCACTAATAGCAAAAATTATTTTACATCATCAGGTTAAATGACAACAACTAATTGTTATATAATTAACTCTAATTTGATAATCTAGCAAATAAAGTAAATCCTTTTTGAGAAAAACCTGCAATAAAGGTAAATATATGATAATGTAAAAATTATTTACATTGTCAGTTAAATCCAGTCTTCTCAACAAAAAAATTATTTAACTTCTCCGAAACAGTTTAATCCAAAAAAACTGCTGGTCCCAGCTCTGGCTTCTAGTTGAACATGGCATGTGCTTCCACACTACAATTTTTATCCTTTTAACAGACTCGGGACCCTTTAGGTCCAAGATATTAAAAATGGTTTCTTATCATGTTGTACAACGTATGATGCATTCTAACAAAAGAACTTTGCAAATTGATATATTGAAAACAAATATTTATTTGGCAATACCAGTTTACATCTAGATAGGGACGTCAATTATTAAAGAATCTTCCATTTGAAAGCCACTTTGAGAAGCAAGCAGTGAGACATTAATACTGGAAAGGTAACAACATAATAAAATAGGCAAAAAGTAGGAACAACAGAAAAAAGTAGAGTGCATTACCAGATCTGAAACAAATTGAAAACTTCTTGTCTGCTTCCCATCTCCATAAACCGTCAAAGGCTCCTTCCTTAAGGCCTGTACGCAATGTGAAATTATGGTTTACAAGAATGCAAATATCATATTTGCTTTTTGCTTCTTTTTTTAATGCAATTTAAGAATCCATTAAAGTTCACATTAGATTTTTATATTTGGGTAGGTGGAGAAGTTCACCTGAGCGACAAAGTTGCTGACAACGCGACCATCATCAATGCACATACGAGGTCCATAGGTGTTAAAGATCCTAGCAATCCTCACCTGCAACCACATGCATACATCAACATAATTTTAGAATAGCAAGACAAGTTTAACTAACATACACTTTAATTTTTTTTTCACAATCAACTCATCTAAAAGCCAATTACATGTGACTTTTTACATCAAACATGGACTGGCAACCTACAAAATATAGTAACCGACCAACTATGTGTGCAATAGAGAAATACTACATCTGTCTCCAGAGCTGTGGTTAAACTTTTATATTTTTGCTTAATTCTGAGCATCTTTTTGTCCATGTAATGCCAGAAAAGTTACAGAAATTATCTATGGAGTCTAAACTGTCAATAAGTGTAAACTTCAATTATAAAAGATAACTTGGGTAAACTTCATTTTAACCTCGAATATGGATTGAAAAATGGAAGGGAAGTACGAACCTCGACGCCAGCACCTCTGTGGTAGTCCATGGTCAACGTTTCAGCCGTTCGCTTTCCCTCGTCATAGCAACTTCGGACACCTGTTATTCACCTTTCTTGGTCAGTACACCCCACTACTCACACATTTGTAACTATTCCAGATTTACATTAGAATATACACACAAAAAAGAGAGACTAAAAAATGACATTCTGATGACAAAATATTCCGCGTTTACGCAAGGTCCGAAGAAGGACCGCACAATCTGGCTGATTTCACGGCTCAAACTCAAAGGCTCCAAAACAACTTGGGTTTAAGAGAGACTATTATCCTAAATTATCATATCAGCGGGAAATTCAAGTTATCATTCAACTGCATTATTTATTTATTTTATGACAGTGATGTTCGAACCAATTTGCTCATATACCAGGTACTATCTCCCAAAAGCACAATTGCCGGGTAATTTTACTCACTAAAACTTAGGCAGATGAGAAATTATCTAATGATCTTTGCTTTAGTTGAATTTGAATTTGAGACCTCGTGATTCTCGGGCTTTAACAACTAAATCACACTCTTTGGGCGTAATTCCACTACAACATTCTGTACGAATTCATTAACTCTTAACAACTGCTAGCCCAATTACAATTTTTTCCTCTTCCTTTATGGTAAAACTATTCATGTTTCATATTTTAAAAAATTGAAAAAAAGAAGAGAGAAAGACAAAAATATAATATATATTACTGGAGCTAATTTATTTTATTCTAGGACAAAACCTAATAATAAAAGACAGAGAGAGAGAAGATTCAAGAGAAAAGGGCGCGCCAATTAAATGAAAAAGGAAAAGATAGGTGGAATGAAGCGGCCGGACCCGCAAATCACGGTTTAATAGTTGACAAACTTTACTTTCCCGTCCGGATCTAAGGAAAGAAAACTTCATTAGTTGTCATCGTCGTTGAACACGTGGCTCCACATTCATACAACGCGCGACTCGGTTCCTTAAAAAAGTCTGCCAACGCTCACGTTAGTCACAACCCTTAGGACCCAACACCAACGTGAGCCGTACCCCTTCATGTTCATTGTTGTGTCCAGACACATTTACCAGAGTTCATTTCACCAGCAGCAAATGCTAACATTATTGTACGGAAATAAAATTTAAAATAAATAAATAAACTCACCGATGGGATTAACATTGCCCCAGTATGTCTCCTTCTGTGGATGTTCTAATGGATCACCGTACACTTCGCTGGTGCTCGTTAGCAAAAACCGCGCACCGACTCGTTTAGCTAATCCCAGCATGTTCAATGTTCCCACGACATTAGTCTTGTAAAATTACTCCGTCAAGGATGAACATGTTTTTAATCCAAAATTAATAATATTACGGCATATAAAAAAATTGAATTAGAAACCAAAACACAGCACAATTTAGTATGAATAGTAATGACGAAAACAGTATCTCTGCCTTTCTAGAGCAGGGATAAAGCGGCGTACATCCTATCTTATCCTTCCCAAATTCCATTTGTTGTAGTAATGACGAAAATAAAAGGATATAATAGTTTTGACGGGGTTATGCTTGTAATGAACAGGGGAAGCAGGGCAAGCAAGGTGATAGATCTGGTCAACTTCAAGCAAAAGTGGCTCAACGACGTCGTGTCGAATGAGCTCAAACCTAGGGTTACCGAAATGGTGCATAACATTCTCTTTCCGACCGGTGAAAAAGTTGTCGACGACGATCACGCTATCTCCTCTAGCAATCAAACGGTCCACAAGGTGGCTACCTACAAAACCGGCACCACCGGTCACTACGATCCTCAAACCCTTACGTTGCAAGCCCAACGGGATCTTCCCGCCCGAATTGAACGACCCGAATCCGGGTCGGTTCTGGTAGATCATACGGTGAGCCACCTGTGACTGAGTCGACTCGGAGGGTAAGTAGGAGTCGTAGATCGCGTTGTTCGCGTAATTTAAGCCGCCCGAATGAGACGACGGCAAAAGGGCGAAAATAAGAGAGGCGATAGCAATGCCTGCAAATAGGAAAACGATGCGTTGTTCGCGTAACAAGTAACGAACGGGTCGAATTACACTCAACCAGGGCTTGTCTGGTTTCGGAGTGTAAACGTCGGGAACCGGCTGTGATTCCGGTCCCCGGTAGATCAATTCAGAAGCCATAGTTATATTATGGGTATTTTTATTGCCCTCCCTTTCTTCTCTCAAAAACTCTTCTGTACTTTTTTGTATATGCAGAAAGAGAGAAAAAAGCTGGCCTTTGGATAGTTTGTGGAAATTGGAAATAAATATAGGGGGAAGAGAGCCGGGACAAGAGGATTTTTCGCCGGGAATTCTCGCTCACACTATGGGCTGGCGCGTGGAGCTGGTTTTTGAAGTTACTCAACTTTTCCATATTCGTACTTGATTGCTAAAGTAGTGTATTATGTAATTTTATTTTTATTATGTTAGTGAGCTTGTGAGGAGAGGGATTCAATTTTGAATAGATCCACCAAAGATGGCTTGGAGACTCATTAGTTTTCTATTTGTTTTATAACTATTTATTTCATAGAGAAAAACATTTTTTGCAGTATTTCTAGGTGGACCAAAATTACAAGTATATTACTAGAAATATAAAAAACTTTGAAAAAACATGATTTATAATTCAACGGAGACAAAAATATTAAATGGCCTGCTTGACAAAGTTATCTATGTTGGTAAAGGTATTCAATGGAAGCTATGAGAGCGTGTCCAAGTTTGGTTGGATATCACCGTTTAAATTTTAAGGTAAAGAATGACCTATAAACATGTTCTGAAAATACTTTTTGGGAGGGGGAATTCTTAAAAGGACGTGTGTGGTTGGTTATTAGTTTAGTTTAAGAAGTTTGATAACTAAACATTTCTCTGTTTCAGTATTTTTTGTAATTAACAGACTTGGTGTATGTTCTCAACTTATGGTACCTCATTTTCTGTAACGGTGAAGAATGTTTAGTTCAAAAAGAAAAGTTTGAAGAAAGGGGAATGAGGAAACGAATTGGTATTGGTAATTAAATAAATGGAATAATAAACTACTCCTATTTTTTGAATTTTGATTTTTGTTATCAAAGTAAGTAGCAACGTGGCTCCAGCCTATTTACAGCACACGTATATGGCTTTGTAGATGAATGTTGAATGTCGGAAGCTCATTGGTTATAGATTTGGGCCACTTGAATTTTCAAAATCAGTATCATATACCATTAAAATCTGTTTTTGGTCAACTAACTTCAATTAAAATAATTAATTCCATTTATTTTATGTTTCCAGATTCCAGTGCATTTTAGATCCAACTTATAAGAGGTGCAAATACTCATTTAATTAAGGATCCATGTACAATGCATCTTCTTAAATGTAGTAAATAGAGGATTAATATTGATGGTCCAATTGGAGGATAAGAGCGGGTTTTAGACCAAATCACTTAATTATATATACTTAATTAAATTGTTTAATCATGATTATAGTTCTACCGGTGGAGATATCTATAGAAAAAAGAGGAATGACCTGTAAAAAGTGGATCTAACTCTTGTGAATAGGGTAATATATATAATTCCACTGCATGGTTACTTTCTTCTGAATGAAGCTGCCCTGCTTTACTAAAAGGTACTTAGTATTAAGCAGGAAAACAATAAACATAGCAAGTAATTAAGGAGGAATGTACTCTGCTTTACTAAATGTTTAATAAAAAATTAGACGTTGTGGATATTTTGTTAGCTAATAAATGGATTATGATATTAATTAATTCCTAACCTTAGTTTTTTACTAGTTTTGTGACTATACCTACAGGTAGTAATTTCAGATGAGCTAAGTCAAACTTTCTAAGTCTCATCTGCAGTAGCGTTCGTTAGATCTAATTATGGTTCCTACATACATATTTCTTTGGTGTTTTAAAAGATATCCCATTGTTAATCCTCCCTTTTTAAATAGACATTCGTAGCTTTTGTACAAAATAAACTATTCGATTTAAGTAATCTCCTTGACTTGTTAAAGCACAATTTTTAAATTTCACGATATAATCAACTAAAATTTCACATATTGTATGACAGATACGAGGAAATTTCAACATTATTTTTATAACCTTTTTTAGTGTTTAAGCAATTATAGGCTAGCACCGTCAGTTCTTCAGTTAGAGAAATATCATCAATACTTTTGGCCAAACAACTGTACAACTAGTAACATTAATTATATACTGAGATGCGAGAAGTAATGAGGTTTATGCCAAATTGCAAAGAGACAAGCAAGGTTACTAGAATAAGTAAAATAAAGAAAGCTTGCCAAAAATGGGCCTTATTCTCTCTTTCCCATGTCCCAAAAATAACGGAGTACTACTGCTCAATATATAGTGAATACTAATGAAATAAACAGCTAACAGCTGCACGAGAGTTTGACAAAAGACGAGCACTTAGGATTTAACCAACCAAGAAAAATTACTAGCTATGTCCATTTATAAAAATTGATCAATTCACAAAATATTATTAATATTAGTCAAATGTTAATAATATTAACCAATTAGCAATTTGTAGTTAAAAAGGTCAATTTTTTGTTTTTTTTTGTGTGAGTGTTATTAGAATAGATACATCTTAAGGAGTTTGAACCTCAGTTTTGGGATAATTTAGTGGAGCTTTGAGGTGATTTGAATTAAAAATTCGAAGTAGAAGATAAACATGAAAAAAATAAATGCCTATCACATTGTGTATCATTTTTATTTCACATATTTATCATATTAGTATCAAATATGTATCACATGTATACCTGCGTGTGTGATACATACGTGATACATGTATCGCAGAAGAATTTTTTGAACTCGATTTTAACTATGAATTTTGATACCAAATCATCTCCAATCTTCCTCAAATTTTATATATTGACCCATCTATATGTTTTTAATGAATTTCAACCATACCCATTGAAAAAGGTCTTTTTTGCTTAGATTTTTGGAATCTTATGTGTGTGTGTGTGTATATATATATAAATTTTTTTGTATTTCATCACCTTGTTTGCTATCTCATCCATGAAATTTTCTTTCTGTCTTGTATTTAATGTTGCTAATCACGCTTAAAAATATGGGAGGTGATCTTTGCCTGTAATTCTTGCAGAGAAAGAACTTTATTTATTTAGATTTTTAATTTTAAATATGCTTGACTAGTTTTAATAAATCTATACTCAATAATTAGAAATTGATAAATTAAAATTTATTCGAGACATTTGTGTAAGATTCTCTTTAACTAATCTGCAATAAGAAATTAAACAAGGAAAGTGATGTGTTACTTGCAATTACCTTAAAACAGCACAAGGTCGCTTAGTTGTCATTAATGAATATAATGTGCCTGCCGCCCAAAATGGAAGCCCGAAAGCTACTCAAAGGCGAACATTTGGTGGAAAAAGAATATGAACATTGAGTAATTTGAACGCGCATTTTTCTTGAAAAAGTCAAAACATATATGCACATCCATCCCCAATTTCCCATTTCTTCACCCACCCAACCATATTATATTCTGATAATCCTGATTACTGCACATTCATTACTTTCACAGCATTGCTAAGGTGATTAAAGTTAGCAACTTCTAGTTCCCTTAAAAACCAGCTTAGGGCGAAGCTATAGTCGTCTAATAGTTTGTTTGGCCAAGTTCTTTTTTCGACTAAAAGTGATTTTTTTTTAGCCAAAATTACTTGTTTCTAAAGTTAATGTGTTTCGTTAAGTTTTTAGAACGAAAAATAGATGCTTTTGAGTAGAAGTAAAGGTAGTTTTAGAGAAGTAAAAAAAAAATAACTTCTTTCCAAAAGTACTTTTGAGAAAAAATGCATTTAAAAGTAATTTTTAAAAGCTTGACAAAATACTGTTCAAAAAGAATGTCAAATGAAATACAAACTGCTTCTCATCATAAGTATTTTTTTTTAAAAAGAATTTTTGAGAGCATGTTTGGCCAGGATGCCAAAAACTATTTTTTTAAGTACCTTTGTTCAAAAGTACTTTTCGAAAAAATAATTTTCTAAAGTAGCAGTTTGTGTTTGGTCAATTCATTAGTAGTGCTTTTTGCAACCAAATTGTGTTTGTCAATCATTCCAAAAGTACTTTTGAATATGAAATTACAAAAAAATAACTGTAAAGGTTCAATTTACAAGTAATAGCATTTAAATAAGATAAATAAGTTCAAATATTTATTTCAATAAAAATATAATTTGAAGGTTTCAACCAATATAAAATATAGTAATTTCAAAGCGATAATATTACGGAATCTAGTATACTTATTCTTTACATGATGATTTAAATATATTAAAATATATCATTCAATATGAATTAACAATCTACTCTTATAAATCACTATATAAAAGAAGAGATCTAGTTATAGTATAGAGAATATTCCAAAGAGAAATAGGAGAAAGAGAATAAAAATATGATAGAATAAAAAAGAGAAGAAATGTATGGTAAATAGAGAAAAAGAAAATAGAAATATTAAATTATGAATTTAATGTAAGGATATTTTTATCACACCCCACACCTGGAGAGGCGAGACCGGCACCCGATGCCTCATTTGATAGAGCGTACCAACCTGAGACTAAGGGACTGTCAACATACAATGTGATACTTTAGCCGGCAATGCCACATTGCGGAACAATTTGTGAAACAAAATATAAAACTGAACAGAAACTAGCTCCAACTGAAAATCAGTATAAAGATAGGTCGGCAAGCCCGTCATAGCTACTATTGGTAACAAACCAAAGGATATACATACAAGACCTATAAGGCCAACATATTGCACTGACTGACAGGATATATCTAGCCTCTACTGAGGCCTCGACCGATCCATATAGTCTCTATGTTTATATACAGTATGTACTCAAAACCCTAGACCCGATAACTCTGAAAGAAGTGGAGCTTACCGATCAAGCTAAACTCGGACAGTACCTACTGAGGAGGTATACCCGCCTGTCTATTTGAACGTACAGGCATGAAATGCAGCGTCCCCCGTAAAGGGGACGATAGTACAAAATAATGTACCGACTATGTAAGGTAATAAAATAACTAAAACTGAAACTGAAACTGAATTGATAATATAATAATTGAAAGTAACCGGGAGCCAAATATGATCGGAAGATATGCTTACCTGCTGATACTGACTCAACTTTCTCAATATTGTAAGTAAAATAGTCGTCCGGCCCTATAAGGCTCGTGACGTGTAACTTCTCTATCGTAATAGGCTCGCTCATAGGCACTCAGCCATACTAGGATCAGTAATGCTGCCATTCTGGGATCACTCGTAGGCGCTCGCCACAGTAGGCTCAGTATATAACTTACCATCTGATTTGAGGTTGCCTAATAAGGGCCTACCACCAATTATAGCTCGATGATGGTGAAAATACTATAATACTCTATATCTATAGAGACCCTCTTCTCTCTTGAATGAAGGAGACAATACTTAACATGATATAAAGTACATAAATTCCGGAATACGAACTTCTCTTTATGTTTTGTTATCAAACGCATGTTGTTACAAGATCATGCTAAAAGCCTTATACCTTATCCACAAAGCTACAACTGTTGCACAAGTCCTTGTACCTCTTACGGATGGTAATCTATATCATACAAAGGATTGGTATCAATATCGACTTCATATTCTATAGGGAAGTTTATTTAGTCATCTTATCGAACGACTTACGTGCATAACTTTTTAGGGTCGTTTATAGTTCGAATTCAACATGTTTTAGCACAATAATCTTCATCTTCACTTCTCCTGATCCCAAAAATACTATCCATATCTTTACAATTCCATTTGGTATCTTAAATCATGTAAAAACATCCCACACAACATGGTTCAACTTCAAGTTTCATAGTTACTAGTTTCTTCAAGAATCCTCCAACAAAATTCAACTCAACACTTGTACAAACTTAAGATTAGATTAAAGAAGATGAAAATTACCTAAAATATAAAAAGAAACCTTTGTTCTTTAACTTACTTCATCACCAAGTCACTTCCTAAATCGTCACAACGAGAAGAAAAGGGAGTTAACGGTGACCACGATTTTTTTTACGTCGAACTTGCGTGATTTATCTTTGGATTCACTCTAGGATCACCGGAAAACTCTTGGAGAGCATCTAGGAGGCTTTAGGAACTATTCTGGTCGAGAAAATGAGTTAAAACGAGTTTTGACTTAAATGCGAGCTAGACTTTTCCACCGACCGTGTGGGTCCCAAGAGAGACGCTTGCGCAGTCTCGCGAAAACGCAAATGTCTTTCTACTCCGACAACGTATCGATGTACGGTGTTCATGGGTGGATCAACCCGTAATTCTTATTATATTAAGAGAAAAGCTCTGCTACATTTAACCTAATTTTCAGTGCATTTATGAACGTAACTTGTGATAACTTTTGCCAACTTTTATTTTGTAACTTGCTTGAGTTCAAGGCTTATTATACGACTATTATATAATTCAAATACCTTGAAAAACAACCTCTTTAGGATACTAAGTGCTCCTAGTTTTACCTCAAAAGTATGGGTTGTGACATCTTTGATTCGTTTAGCCTCCAACCCTCATGATACTTCCTTAACACTTGCTTTAACCTATCATTATCTTCATAAAGGTCCTTAAACTCTCCATCTCATAATGATTCATTTGAGACATATTCTAACATGAAAGTACAGGGTGTAAAAATTCTTGTTTTGAATAAATTAATTTTTTTCTTTTGCTTCTACTTCTGCTTCTTAGAAGAAGCTAGAATTTATAACTTTTTCCCAAAAGCAGAAAAACTACTTCTGCTGCTGTTCAAAAGTACGTTTTTATTTGGACAAACAACTCAAGTTTTTCAAAAAGTACTTTTTTGACAAAAAAAATACTTTTTGCTTCCTAAAATCTTGGCCAAATAGGCTCTGAGTAACACTTTTCAAAATAAGCTGATTTTAATTAACTTGATTCTGCTTTCAAAATTTTCAGTCAATCCGTCTTATTTTTGGTCCACCTTTTCCCTCGTCATTTAAAAAGAAAATATTGCTCTTGCTTTTTTTTTTTTTTTTTTTCATTTATTTGCTTATTTTGAACTTCCATTATATTTTCATGTGCCTAAACTCTTCATTAATTAAAAAGAAAATGTGTTCACTTTGCGTGACATATGCATACTTTTTTAAATATGTTCTCCTTCTTGATATATAAACACATTCATTAATTCATTATCAACAAAAAATTCACTTGTTGAAGAAACTTTCTTAATGTGGAATAATATAAATTATACCACTCTATTTTCAGTTCAAATACACCCGTAAAAACACGCCGATTGAGTTGAGAGTTATCTCACTTGGTGAGTTTTTTACCTTTTGTGATTGAGGTGAAGGTTTCAAATCCCATCAATAACTTAATATTCTCTTCTTCTTTTTTGTAATAAAAATAATTTTATAAAAAAACATGCTAATAAAATTAAAATAAATACATTAACGGGACTTTCAAACCTTCATGGCAGGTTAAATACATTATAAGAAATATTAGAGATTTGAAGACTCGAGATAACTTTTTATTTCACCATTGTTTCAGGAAAGCCAATGAAATAGCGGACTACTTAGTCAATTTGGGTGAACACACAAAGCAAAGTTCATTCTTCACACAGGATTTGGCTCTCTCTTTGATAGCTAAAAAGCTTTTGAAGAAATACATTAATAGTTGGTCAAGCTTTAGGATTAAAGCACATACAAGACACTTTTCTTTTGATTGTGGATAATTGTGATATAGTAGTAATTCAGCTCGTAGCTTTTTCGGTACAATATCTTAGAGTACAAAATGTGAAGGAGTTGTATTCCTCTACATTACTTCTTCTGGCGCATGTATGTAGTAATCATCATCATCAGGCATTGAAAGCTAAGGTTAACGTCCTTCCATGTATTCTTCTTTTGTTATATATATAGGTAAGGGTCCAGCCTAACCCCACACCGATAAGGTAACTTTTTATTATTAAAAAAATTAAAATGAAAAAGAACACGAACTTGAACTTACGTTGTTACACCCTGCACCTTTCCCCTCAGTTAGAAATTGATAAGGCCTTTTTGCACAACCAAACGACCGTGACATATTTTGGGGACAATGAGATAAGTACATCTCGCTAGATTTTGCCAGTTGTCCCACCGGGCATAGTGGCCGTTGCAGGGCGACCTATTTAATATTTGGGCTGTAGAATTTCTAGACCTGGTATAAAAAGGCAGTATAGCTTTCTTCTCTTTCATTGTAGGAGGTATCGCCAACTTAGGTCACCCAAAACGCTCCTAAGCTCTCTGTAAGAACTCAAATGATTCACGGTTTAACCAAAGGTGAGCCTAATGAAAGCTAACGAAAAGAGTCTCGTGATCATCACTGAATCAGGTCTTCTTGTTATACTGGTACTTTTATATCCATGTATTTATTTTGATTAACCGAGCCCCTAATGAAACTAGGTATGGAACGATGTGTTAAACGTTATTACCAAGTTTCTAATGGGATCGGGTATGAAATGATGAGTTAGACAATATCACCGAGCCCCGATGAGGCCACATACGAAATAATGTGTTATGTGATATCACCGAGCCCCGATGACGCCGGGTAAGGAATAATGTGTTAAAGTAATATTACCGAGTCCTTTTGAGGCCAGGTACAACCGAGACCTCCTGAGGTCGGGTACGATGTGATAAAAACATGAAACTTATCGAGTCCTCTATGAGGTTGGGTACGATATGATACTACATGCCCCAAGAAGCAGCTGAATTATACTATATTGTATATCTAATGCATAGCCCCAATGAGTGACCTCACCTTTTACAAAACTTGCATACAATTACGATTCATGATTTTCGTAGTGTGCGCCCCCGATGGTTTATCTTCGGTAAGGTTGAATTTATGTATTAATATCTCTTATATTATGTCATGATTTACAATACCTTATCAGTCTTACATGCTCAGTACACCTTCCGTACTGACACCCCTTTATTCCGGATATTGTGTTCATACCCACAGGTACATATAGATCCGGTGACGTCCTCCCTAGTAGGTGGGTGCACGTTTCAACTATTGGTTGTTGCACTCCACTTCTCCAGAGTAGTTGTTCAGAAGTCGATAGTTACTGAAATGTATGTTCCAGTCATTTTAGGTACGGTAAGGCCCTGTCCCGGCCAAGTTGTATAATACGGCACTCTTAGAGGATTGCACGCTAGTGATCATGTGTGTGTAAATGTGGTTTATGACTCTATTGACAACAATCGTGTATATATATATATATATATATATATATATATATATATATATATATATAATGTTGAAAGTTATTTTCTAATCAGTTATGAACATTTCTTTCTTTTAAGATCTTGATATCCTACTTGAAGGCCTAGTTGGCCCAAGGTCGCTTCACTGGGACCTTCGAACGTCGTGTGTCGGTCACACCCCGAGAGAGGGGTGTGATATACGTTATCTTAATTAAGCCCACACCTTTATTTAATAATGGCTGAGTTTCCAAATAATACATAGGAAGATATTTATACTCTACTTGCCAATGAATTTGGATATTTGCCTATCTTAACTGGACTAAAGAAAAAGGAAACAAGAAAAGGAAGATGGGAGGAAGTACTGATGGAGAATGTACATGGCTAACTTCTTGTTGGGAACCATGCACTTCCGAAGAAACTCACATGGGAAGGGGCTTTTCTTTTGCTTCTCTTTTAGTATTAATTTTGTTTGTTTTAGGTGCTCCTAACACATAGAGGTTTGCTATTTCAATTTTGTTCAGAAAAAAATGGTAGGTGAATTTGATGCATTATATGTCAAATCTACTCACTGCAAAATACATAATTCTTGGTAATTTTAGAAAATTTGTTGTCAATAAAGTGTATTGTCACATATTTGCCAGATTCACTCAAGAAAAAAAATTCTAATTATAAATAGGGCGAAATTATAGGGGAATTTATGGGTACGTGGACCCATGGTCTCTTTGCAAAATTAAATACTTAATATAAATATTTTTTAAAATTAGTATAGTATTTGTTGACACTCATGCTCCAAGAAGACTGAATATATATTTTTTCTTCTTTTTTAATAATGCACTCATTTACTAAAAATCCTAAATGCTTGTCTCTTCTACTTCTATTTTAGTACTCCAAAATTATCTCACTTACAAAAAAGAAATACTAAACCATTTCACTTCAATTAATAGATAAATTAATTTTTCCCGTGCACCAAAAAGAAATAATACAGCTGGCGGAGCTAACATTGATGGTGCAGGTTCTACCGATCTCAGTCATTTTGGTTAATATTTTATATTTATCTTTAAAAAATTATTTAATATATACACATTATTAGTTTAGAATTCATTAACTTAAAAAGTATTAAAATTTTGAATTCATAAATTTCAATCCTAGCTCCGCATTTGATAACATAAACAATATGCAAAGAATAATCCTTAATGCAAAAATCAGTGACTAATTTTTCAAATTCTATATGAACTCGAAATGCTCTGTACACCGAACTGCCATTTGCTATCAAAAGCGCTATGTACTGCAACAACCTAACAACTAGTATTATTACGCCACAACCACAAATAAGTTTGGAATCAATACAACCTATCCTAAACTGACCAAAAAGCGAACCCTCCATGGTATATAGCAGCATGTGAGTTTTAAGACTAAAGAATCTTCCAAGAGTACAGTGCTGACTTTTCTTCAAAGTTGACGAGATCAGGGCTTGTCCTCTGCCAAACTTAAGAAGATTGATGCAGTTGAACCAGTGATGAAGCCACATCGCCTCAACAATAAATATTTTTTATCATAAAACTGTAATGTATATATAAATCAATTATTTTTCTTTATAATGAATATTCTAGTTACATATATATATATATATTCATTATAAATTCCAAATTTCTAATTCGAAATGGCTTGACCTCTCTTCATATTGTAATATGTTATTGATCTTCAGACTTTCTAAATTCGTTTGTGACATGGCCATATCTTCTTACTAATACCACATATTTTTAAAAAAAATATTATATTTAGAGTGTGTTTGGTATGATGAGAAATACTTTTTGGAAAATATTTTTCATTTTTTACTGTTTGATTGTACAAACTAATTTAGAAAATATTTTCCTAAATATCATATTTTCTTGAAAATGGAGGAAAATAATTTCCTTAGAAAATTAGAAAAATATTTTCCAAAAACTCCACCTACCCTCACATTTAATCCCAAACCCCTCCCCCTTCTCTCCCCTATCCCACGTCACCCACCCCCTCCCTCCAAAAAGGCCTTCTTCTTTTTTTTTTCTTTTTTTCTCTTTCAGATTTTAATTTTTTTTTTCTTTTCCGTCACCGCCCACCCTACTACCCCCAAAAAAAAAAAAATTTTTTGTATTTTTAATTTTCTGTTCTTTCGTTTTCTGCACCACCCCACCCTGCCCGCAAAAAAAAAATTTAATTTTTTTATTTTTAATTTTCTATTTTTTGTTTTTCTGCACCAACCCCCCACCCCTCCCTTTACCCCCGCAAAAATAATTATATTTTTTTATATTTTCAATTTTGATTTTTTCTTTTTTTCAGTTTACAGATTCGAAATTTTATGAGTTTTCAAAGTTATGAGTTCGAAGGTTTATGTGTTTGGAAGTTTGCGGGTTTAGAAATTATAGAATTTACGGGTTTGAAAGTTTGCGGCTTCGAAAGTTTATGAAATTTGTGGGCTCGAAAATTGTTTATTCGAAAGTTTATGGCTTCATGCTTATTATATCTAAATTATTTATAAATATTTTTGAGAAGGTATTTTCCTTAATTTGCTTACCAAACACCAAAAAATAAATAATATTATTACTTATTTTCCAAAAAAATATTTTCTTGAAAAATATTTCCATATTTTCCGTTATTACCAAACACGCCCTAAATAGTTTCCTCCTTTGGTAAACTATACAAAAATAGGAATAATTTTCCAAGGAGAGAAAAACGTAGATGTGACGTCGCCATGGATTATGGAAGTTAGTCCAACAGGTTAGGAAGGATTAGACCAATCTTCCGGTGGACCCACCAGAAAGAGGCCTTTTAGTTGGGCCAGGAAGGGGCCCAATTAAAGCAGCGTGGGGGCCCACTGAACACGACAAAATTGACTGAACTTCAAGTTGAAGGAAGAGGAAGGGAAAGCCTCTTTCTTTGCCTTCCACGTGGCTGTTAAGCTTTTCCCAGGTTCACAGCCTCAGTTGCAACCGCCCTCGTAAGTTACTATTGCACGCGCTTCACTCGCCCACCTTTGCAATTTGAACTCCGAATTTTAAACCACTCATTTCAACTGCATTGACAATTTGGGACCGTCCATTTACGATGGTCTTGTTGATTAAACAGGAAAAAATTTATTACGGATATTCATATTAGCTCAATGAATGCATAATATATTTTTATTTATAATTTAATCAAACAAAATTAATATAATTTAATAAAACAATGTGCAATAAATTTCTTACTAAGTATTAAATAGTGTACCTCTTTTAGTTACAATCACGAATAATTTACTTTTATATTTTAAATAAACTCAATTTATAATTTAATGGTACTAGTGAAATGTTTTTCACACCTATTGGTATGAAGTTTTCTTTCTCTTATACTTTATTTTCAAATAATTTTTTGTCTCTTTCCTTGCCTAATCCTTTATGTAACGAAAAAAAAATATTGTTTACAATATTGGCTACTTAGTAGTAATAAGAGTATACATGACATCTCTTCTGGAAAGAAATGAGAAATAAGCCTTTTAATACGAAAAAGAGAAATATTCATGTATAATATCAATGCATTCAAAAGGTTAAAAAATTAATGGTCAATCACTTCAATCCCGAGAGTTACAATTAGCTCAAGAAACTTTTATATTTTGAATGAATATATATTTCTATGCGGGTGAATTCGGATTTAGCGCACCTCCGACTTTCCGGTAAGTCAAACAAAGTAAGAATATGAATGTATGAGATTGAGATCGAAGCTGGGAACTCTTTGGATCGAAGCTAGGAACGGGGTACTCGGCACCGGGCCTGACAAGATAACACTTCTCGAACCCAAACGAGCTCGAAGACCTCGAGAAGCACTACAAACGATTGCACACGACTAATAGAGGGCCGTGATATCGGCACCCAACCGGATATTACTGCGTGGATCTCGCCCGATGTCGGTAGTGTATCAATAATTGACGAGAAAGAAATTTTTTTACCTTTTTTAGAATTGTACTAGGGATAAAACTCTCCTACTACATAAATGAAAAACTTTTTATTCAATAGGGACATTATAACACGCATTTCAAGGCAATACAAACTTTTTTCTCTGCTTTCTAACTACTGAAAAATTCTTATTTTAACCATAGTTCATATAAATTTGGCTTCGAATCGAGGGTCAAGTCGAGGACAGAACTATTGTTCGGCTTAATCCGAGCCGGCCTTAACGTCACAACGGCTTTGGTTATTCATTTTATCTTTAATTCGTTTATCTAACATTCTTGATTACTTGTGTTGAATCAATCCACATATCCTTAAAACCACGTACAATTTAATTGTTATCCATTTTCAGGTTAAACAGTTTGGTGCCTACCGTGGGGCCAAGGATGATAGTGATGGTTTGATACAAATCTCCATAACACACTCTATTTTACACTAGTTCTTTAAGGTCTCCATTTCAGGTCAGCTTAAAAATATCAAATTCTCAGTCTGCTCACTTGAATGTTGAGGCTGAGTCTGGCCATCATGACGAAAACAACAATTTGGTGCCTAGCAACGAGGTGCCCCCTACTGATCTCAACGGAGTCCTAGTTGCAGACCCAATCGATGCTAACTCGCAGGTAGCCATCAACGCCACCTGCCTACCGATCCCCAAAACAACGTTCGCAGAGGAGCCCGACTAATGGCTCGATGAGCGCCCAAAGGCGAAGGCAATGGGGTCAGCTTACGGTTGATCTTCGAAATGTTGCAGGCTCAACATGCAGCGATAGCGCAGCTGCAAAATCAAAGCTGCACCCCCAGCAGAGTTGAGCCCGAACCATCTAGGAAAATACCCGAATAAATGAGCAGATCACCGAAAGTCCGGGTATATTCGTTATAAGGATATTTTGAGACTACGAGTCGAACAAGTTTTATAGCTACCAAGTGGGCAATATAACTTCGATCTCATAAACTATGAGATATTGCCTTGAGCAAACTAAGAAATTAAGGGATCATGATAATCAGTTAATCTTTATCTCAAGACAAAAGAAAACATTATTAAGGAAGTCCAATCACAGAGAGATTTTTGGTTTATTTGAAGATACTTTTCAGGTACAACTTGACGTATGCATAACTAAAGAAAATACATGCATGTATAATAGTGATGTGGGAGCTATGTGTAGTAGCTATTATTGATATTGAATGGTATTTATATATGTTACTAGTTAAAAGTTTTAAAGATTCACACTTGATGCACTTGTGGTATACATATGGCCTAGTGGGGCCAAGATGGTACATTATATTGTATATTGTTGGTTGTTGAGCTATATTGTTATTGGTGCCCGTGTGGGGGCTTGTTCTGGATAGGTTATATTGTTTGGATAGTCCCAATTACAAGGGAAACTCTGCCAAAATTTTTAAGAATTTGTAAAGATAGCCAAGTTTTGAGGGCCTTAAGTAAGTTGAGATTTTGGAAAGGAAGTATAAGACCTATATAAAGTCAATAAGTGCATATGCATGGTGGTTGGACATAAAAGGATGGTAACTCTATAGTTAGAAGTGACTTGCAAAACGTTCGAGGACGAATGTTCTTAAGTGGGGGAGAATGTAGCACCCCGAAAAAAGATTTCGAAATACTTAAGCACACTTAAGAAAGTTGATGTGTGCTAATTATATTAGTTTGTGTGCAGACGAGGACTATTATTATGATGAATATTAATTGGATATGATAATAAGTGTACGAGATGTATTTAAAGTGATATAGGGTATAAGGATAGCCCTTGGGACAAATCAAGTTGGAAATTACATGATAGACTAAAGTTTCAAATAAGTACGCACAAGATCTAACTTCGTACGAGAATATCTACACATATATATATAAGGCGTTAAGTGATGGAAAACCTATCAAATGAAAGATCTTCGAGTCTAGTTTCTAATGCTTCAAAACGTTTGTCATTTGGACATTCCTACAAGAAGTTATGACCAAATTACCAAAGGCTGGCAGAGGAGTGAACTGCGGATGCGAAGCATCTGGGGCCGCATCCGAAAGAAAGGCTAGCAATGAAGTGCTGCCATAGCATCCAAGTCCGCGTTCGGGCTTCGAAGAGGAGTCAACTAGGGATGCAAAGCATCTGAGGCCACGTCCGAAACCTAGAAATCTGGGCCTATAAATACAAAGTCGAGGGAGGAGAGTATTTTGAGTATTTGGGGTTAGGGTTCTTGAGGTGAATGGGGCGATTTTAAGCTCAAATCAAGTCCAATAAATCAAGGTTAGTTGTTAATGATGTTTTGGGTTGATTCTTACTCAATATACATGAGTTCTAACATCATTCTTGCATCCAAATGCTAGATTTCATCATCAAATCCTCAAGAACACTAAAATCACCAAAGTTGTGAGTTTTCAAGATTGAGCTACCAAAGGTAATTTTAATGCTTCAAACTCGTTTATTATGAGTATTTAGAAGTATTTGAAGCATTTTTTTACAAGTTTTAATGGTTGAAAGATTGGATTATAAAACTCTAGTTCATGGCATGAATAGTACTTTTGAGAAAATAAGAGAGAAGATGAGTATTAATCTTGGCTATAAAATTGATGAATACAATGAACCTATGGACTTATTTGTTAGCAAAAGTTGGAAGTGATCAACTAAGTAATCACCCTAGTTGTATATTTTGCAAGTGTTGATTATGAAAGACGATGAATAGTAACTTGGTGGCATTGGACAATTGATGTAGTATCATTAATGACTTCGAGTAGATATTAAAATATAAGAATGAAGTTGAATGGTGTAGCTTGTAAATCTATTTGGCGATTTGAGTTGTTGGAGGCTTGTAGACAACTTATGAGCCATACATGTATATTGATCAATATTTTAGGTCATATTTTTTAATTAATTAGGATATCTAATTGTAGATATCGACTTGTTGGTGGTGTTTGGGTATTTCAATCAATATTGGAATGATGAAAGAGGATTGAAAGCTTGTGGGAGTTAATAAAGCGAAAGCGAGTTAAGTTGATTAAAACTTACTCTTCTTGAGGGACTTTCTCTAAAAGCATATTTCAAGTTAATACTTAAGTTGTTTGCAAATGTGCGTTCGAGATTGTGGGGACAAACAAGTACGGATGTCTCCATGTACTAGAATATTATGCTGCATATGTAGTGTCATGCCGTTTTATAAAATTTTATTTTAAATCTTGTTGGCAAAATGACACTCAAGGCAAATGTTATATGTTTTTATCAAAACTTATGTATTGAAAAGAGTATACATATTTGAGTGCTAAAGATAAGTTTTCGTGAAAAGTATTTCTTTTAGAAATTGACGAATAGAATAGCACTTGTGGCATCTTTTAAAGATTGATGTTAAATTGCTAAAGGCTTTAGCATGTAAAAGGTTGTTTATTTAATTTTTGTTCAAATAATTTATATTTTCTATAAATGCTATGAGTTGATTAAAATAGATCCTTTGAAGCTACTATGCTATGAATCTATTTTTGAGGTATCAAATATTTTTTGAGTTACTTGTGTTCACCGAGGTTGACTTCAGATATATTGTGTTTGTTGTCATGAAACTACACGTGCCGGTGTAGGCATAGATGGCCAATTAATGGTATAGACTACGGCAGAGTGCTCTCCCTCGAGAGTGTACTATTTTGTGCTATTATTAGCATGGCTGAGTCGATTCGTACGGCACTACGATGAGACGACCTAAGCAAGTAGGGTATATGATACTTGCCGCTACGTACATAACCTAGTTGACCTTCTTATGTCGGTGATGGTATAGTACTCCCAGTGAAAGGTAAGGATGATTTTCTTATGTTTAGGCCCAAGGAGTCGAAAGTGATTTCGATGACTTAAAGCAAATGGAATGATTTTGTATGATTTTATCCAAAATCTTGGGTTGATATAAATGTTTTAAAGTATATATTGTGGGTTATGTTTTACTTTTCTTTTATTTAGAATGACAAGGATCATGAATTTATAAAATTTCTTATCGTTTTATATCAAATATTGATGCATTATTTTTACAAAGTTTGTCCCAAGAACTTAAGTTAGAGAGAGTCTATGACACTTATTGAGTACCTTCACGGTGTACTCAACCCTTAGGGGCCCCCCTCCAAGGTCCCGCTTACTTTATATGTTTCAGAATGAGGTATGATATGTGGCAGGCGGTCAGGGCTAGGATGACTCTCTTCCTGAGGTATATGCTGAGGCACCACTCCTATTTTGTGGTAGCTATCATGTTGTTTTCTTAATTTACTCTAGCCGGGAGTGTTTAATTCTATTCTTTGGTATAGAGACTCTATAGATAGTTGTGAAAGGTTGTAGTAACAGGGTTGTACACGACATACTAGAAAGTATATTTATTTTACTTAGTCTCACTGTTATTATCATGAAAGGCGTCATGTGTGATTTTGAATTGAAAAATATTTTATCATTTAACTTGAAAATGCATGTGATTTTCAAGGAGCTTCTGCAGTTAAATTGATTTTCATGCATATAATTTGGGTGCATCACATGGTTTGGTTCGCTCGGGTCGAGTAGTGTGCCGGGTGCCGGTCATGTGATTTTGGTTCGTGACAATGATCATTAAAAATATTTCATTAAGCATGGTTAAGAACGTGAACTTGAAATTTGTTCACGGTAACACTACTGACAAATTTAATAATGCTACTTATATATCTTGAAAATTATCATTAAAAAAAAATTAAATGTACGAATGTATTATTAAAATAATCTCAAGTTATTTTAATTATAAGTAAAATACCTGGGTAAAAGTATATTATATAGCATGTAATATATAAGGTATTACATAAATGAGATGATTTATAATATCAAGGGCATAATAAACTTTTCAAGTGAAAGATTTGTAAAATCTGGTCAAAGTGATTATTGTGATAACTAGAGCATAGTCAAATGATTTTTGTGTAACCAAAGAAGGAAAAGTAATTTTTGGGTAATGAACATAAAGTTGAATGGCTTTTACATAACAAAAGAAAGAAAAGTAACTTTTGCATATGAACACAAAGTTGAATGACCACCCATGAAATTTACTCAATAGAATTGCCACATATGGAATTATCATGTGAAGTATAGTAACTTATATATATCGTAGCGACTCATCGGAGTTGGTGATCTAAGACAAAATTATATTAGACCCATCTTAAACTTATTTCATAAAGTAATACAATATATAAGAGACAAAAAAGAGCTTGCTTTGTATTCTATGAATCAATCAAATATGAGGAAGTCGCCAAATCAAAACAAAACAAAAAAACAAACAAACCAGGTTAAAATTAGAAAGTAAAATCTCAAAATGGTGAAAAAATAATGAATACACTATTAACAAATCATTTGTACAACCTCAATCTTGTTCACAATATGACATGTCATATATTTCTTTTTACTAATTTTTTTGCACGTACGTTACACGTGTATTTCCTATTATTTGTTACATAACATATATATACATATTTAGTTAATGCATACATATCCCAAAAATATTTGATTTAAGTATACTAATATCTAGCATTCACACATAACATGAGAGCTTTTATGAGTAAAGTCAAAAGGCATACTCTCCGACAAAATATCTTCTTTCTTCTAGCAATAACACTATCAATTAAATGTTGGTATATTGCTCCAATATAGATGACGCTATAAGCAATATTCTTTGATCAACTTTATCTTTTCCATATTCTTCAACTATGACAATATCAATTGTGCTTTGATATCAATGCTTCTTAATGTTGATTACTCTTTTATATAAAAGTCCAGCCTCACTTTTTCTATTCTAATGTTCATGTCACGCACAAAATTTTTAACTTCATCGTATACACCTACAAGTAATATTTCTTTACATAGATTGATAATTGTTAGAGTGATCAAATTGTCGGTGAATATGAAAGATTGAATAGCATAATGCATTATTTTTAATCTAGTTAATGAAAATTAAGTAATCAAATATTCACAATTGTTATACTTTTTATTTTTCAAAAAAAAATTAGAACTTGAAATCTTCGATGACCATGATTCTTTTTTTTCAAATCAGCCTTATCACACCAAGGAGCTATCATTTCTCTTCCCCAATTACTAAATGGGGATTAGACAAAGGTAAAATACCAACAAAGAAACATAAAGGAAGTGAAATCAAATTAAAGTGGGACTTAAAGGAAAGTGTAAGAAGGAATTAATATATTTATCTAAATGATGGACTTTAGTATTGCTTTTTTCCTTTACTTTCTTGAAATGATCTAGATGTAGTTAAAATGTATTACTCCAATTTGTAAGAAGTATACTACCTATATTAATGTAACTTTAGGAATACAACAAACTAAAAGTGTAAAAGAGGACTCACAGAACTGTGGGTAAATAATTAATTTCAGCTTTTTTATATATATTTTGCAAGAGTAAGAGGGAGTTTTACGGCATATGAAAATTATCTTTTATCGGTACATCCTTATTCTAGAATTATTTATGTTAAAAAAAGTTTTTCAATACTTCAGTAAAATTGTCTTGTAATCATGTTTCACACGAGGAAGCTTGGGATATGTTAGAAAGATAGCTAAAGAAAAACGAGTCAAATATCAATAAAAAGAAGAAGAAAAGGATGCTAGTTAAAGTTCCAACTGAACTTACATGTGGAATCTTTTGCTTTTATATGAAATTATTTCACTCCTGAAGGTCAAGTCAAATTTCATAAATTTTTTGCATAATGTGCAGATATTATTAACCTCTCCATGTAGAAAAATAAGTATAGCATTCGTAACACTTGGTTTTAAATACATAATATAACAAATATTAATTTTTCTGAATTTAAAATAGCATTTGCATACTTCAAACTACGTAAAAATGTATTATCACTCTAGTACTTCTACTTTCTTTTGCAAAATCTATAGTCTAATAAAATTATTATTTGACTGGCAAAAAGGTAAATAGAACTCCATCACCACTAACAAAATAGTAAAAATCTAACACATGAATAATTCGTAAGTGTTCATTTTTTTTTTAAAAGCAAAAAAAATTGTTCATTCTTGAACATATCAATATCATGCATATGCACTATCTTATATCATTGAAAGATTATTGTATACAGAGTAGATACCATGAGAAGAAATACGTTAGAAAAATCAATATTGAGTAAACTGACATTTTGAAGAATAGAAAAGAAAGAGCATTGTCATACTGCGGTAGAAATAATACCATTCAATTCGAAGCTAATGTTCAACTCTTTAATTCAAGATAAATTCATAACGAATCATCTTTGCTTATAGAAGCCCGACTCTTCTTAAGACTAAGCTCTAAGTTGTTGTCTGCCTCAACCTTCTTAGGGATGCAAATCTTATCTCATTCACTCTCAACTTCCATTTCTAGAGAAATACAATTATTAAAGAGACGCTCCAACGGTTATGGAAAAATACGAATTAAGTTCACATTCTTTTAAGAGAAAGTCTTGTCGTTTGTTGTATCTTGGGAGTTAATATTTACCTTTAGGACAGTACAAGTTCACGCGTCAAACCAACTTTTTTTTGTTCTAAAATCTAGATGAATTGCAATTACAGTTCTACCTGCAGAAAATTGGACGTTGTTAACTCTTGGTTTTGGTCTATTGGATATTCTAACTCATGGCCATTGTTAATGCATAACACGAATAGATAAGATACACTCTTTGACGCTCTCTCTCAGTTAGTACCTAACTTGTGTCCACAATTATTATAATCTTTAGCTATATGATTGTTGTAACAGCGCTGACCAAAGATTTTTTACCTTCTCTCTGACTGTATTTAGTTGCTTATTATATTCTGTGCCAATTTACAGATTGCTGATGGGCACAAATTAGTAAATTACCTTTTACTACTCAAGTGCCTTACGTCAATTTACTTTGATAATATTCTTTATGGTGGAAGAATCACAACTAAAATTAACAAAATAGAGCAAACACATACACCTGATAGGAATCAGATTGTCTATAACGCCTTTCTAAGACCAGTAAACCTTATTAAGTGACCTAATCTTCTGGCTATAATAATTTTTTAAAATTAATTTATTAAAGGATTTTCTGTTTACTTTTAGTAAATAAACGTCATATATCTATTATTTAATGTATGTATTAATTGATGATATTGCCGAGGATTTAGCGAGAAGGATAGATAGACGGATTAGTTGCAGGCAGAAACTATGACATAAAGTAGAAGAGAAAAAAACAATAAAAAGAAATGACTGATGAATGAAGATGGGCATATTGGTGAAGTAGTAAGAGGTCAAAAAAAACAAAAAAACAAAAAAAAAGACCTAAAAGGTCAAGCTTGAAGATTAACGGAGAAGATCAAGAGGGAGGAAAAATAGCCAAAGATTTGATTGTTTAAAGAGAATGAAAAAAATTATGGTAACTCTTCAAACACATGGTCTGAAGGTTTGCGACTGTTTGAAAAGGTTTTCTTTTAGCGTCTAGGCTCTCTTTTTTTTTCTTTGCTCAAGTCCAAGGTCCCTTTTCATTATAAAAAAGTTAATTAAATACGGGATATAGCTTTAATTTTTCATTTTCATTTTGTTATGAAATACAAAAAGGAACAGTTGTGACTATTAACAAAAAATCATGAAGCGTTGGCCTGTTTTTTTTCAGATTAGTTAAATTTTTAAGAAGGATATTATGGTAATTCAACTTTTAAGTTTAGAGATCCATCAGTAGTAGCTGAAGTGGCAATCTCTTTATGTTTCTAGCCCGGAATTTAGTATATTTCGCCCTCTTTAAAATTATTTTCTATGGAATACAAAAAATTAAGTAGGCCTTGCTGGTGATCTTGTTAGGGTAGAAGCAGCACTGGCTATTGAACTATCAACATCCTCAACCTAAAGAGTCACGTAATGCTTCCATAGTTCCATTACTCATCTAATTTTGGCCTGATTTATCTCTGTCGTTTCTTGAGAATTTTACAAACTGCCACTAACAGTAACAGCTTTAAGATTTAATTTACGTCCCACAAAAATGAAAAGAGTTAGTATTTGTATACTCTATGAGTTGTGGAGCTGTTTAATAATTAATACTCGCATTGAGTTATGAGGGAACTAACGTATTATTTTATGCAAATAATAATTAATACATGTAATAGCATTACAATGATAAAAAGTACGGAGTATCTAAAGATGAAAATGTCCTGAAAGTAGGTAATCCCTCCTTCCATATATTATTCGTCATTATATAATAATCTCTTCATTACTATTAAATCTCTTTATTATTATTAACTCTATGAACAATTCTTACATATAATCTCCACATAACTAGCACGGGAACCAAAACAAGATACTGGACTATCTCGTCAAGTCTCTCTAGAATATGTGGTGTTTAATTAATATTGACAATATATTTTCATATCACATTAGCTTTGTACAGTAGAAAGCAAAATCATGTCCCAAGGAAATATGGTTCTTTTGTTGATGGCCTGTCATGGCATTGAAGGGAGAGGGCTGTAGGATCAATGGTTGTAATTAGAAGAAACATCCATCAAATCAGAGTAAACAACTATGTCAAATGAACTCTCTCTACCTATATATAATTGTACCTTTTGGACTCGTTTGTCACGAGGGATAACGGATAATTAATTTCGAAATTAAATTTGAGATGAATTTATTTTATGTTTGGTTGGGATAAATCGTGGTATAACTAATCTCGGAATTAGTTATATCGGAATTGTAATGTTTTTTTATCCCTATGAAAGGATGGATAAATCGGGATAATAATCATGAGGTAACTTATTTCCCAACCAAACAAACGACCCTTAATCTTCAGGGCCTCATCTTACTAACACTATAATAAACGGGTTATTAGACGAGCTTATATCCATTGTCAACATGATGGTACAAATATTATTAGCTCAAGGGACAATGCTCGACTGCTAATATCTGATAACATAAGATAAAGCGATTCACGGACCAAAATAAAGCATACAAAAATACAAAACAGACTGTTCTAAGGATCTCTAATATTATTCTAATTACAGATATTGAAAAGAGAGAAGGACACTCAATAAAATTTTGCAAGTGCTACAAATACCATAAAGTGTATCAAGTAAACACATCTATTTTGCAAACATTTCCGTGTCAGAGAGAAAAGATGGAAGAAAATCTACTTTTACTATCATGTAATAAATCACCATCTTGTGTCTGATCAGCTAGCAATTACAAAATAGTGTGTGTATATTTCTCTTAAGTATTCAACATATTGCATCCAAATATGGACTCAATTTATGCTCAATCTCAAACCAACTAACAGCCTGCTCTTTCCTAATTAGCGTCTCTCGTTCATAAGCTGAATTTTTGAATTGTAGAGATCAACTCTTTCCTACTTACTATGAGTTGTCTAGATCATAGACTGTATTTCTATCAACAGATATGAGAGGCCTCCATGGAAGTTTGAGGGATGTTCTACAAGTCAGATCCTAAGACAACTCTGATATTCTTTACACCCAGAAACATTTCATTTTCTCATTTGAACTTGAAAACTAAAGATTAGCCAAGTTGGATGAGTTTTTCTCACACAGTGTCAAAGAGAAAATTTCAGGTTTTCAAATTCTGAGGATCAAGTCAACTGTGGAACTTCAACCTAAATATCTGGAAGAAGAATCAAATGGTTATCGTACAAGTAAAAAACTGTATGTGAGCGTAACCCTAATACTAAAATAGCAAATTCAATTTGTCAGATTACAGAAATGCATGTCTGTTGGTGAATGAAGACAAAGTGCAGCAGCTTTTGTGAAATCATTCAATGTGGTTTAGAGGTTTTCCCAAACTACAGTTCAAGACTAGCCTTTCCAAAGCAAATTTAGTTACGTAACCAACTCAACTAGAACTCATTAGCTAAGTATTTTGGATACTAATCTAACAAATTTGATCGCTGACAAAGATCAACCATGAATAATTGACAGAAACAAACGTCAAATACCTTGAGCAAGAGGGCAGTAAATAACGCCGTGTAAGCAAATATTAAGCCTTTAAGCTAACAAACTTTTGAGAGTAAAACCAAGCACCTCAGTTTCCAGTATGCCACTACGACCTCTGCATTAGAATCATTACCTTGTACATCAGACGGATAGCAGTAAGCAAATTGTTCCTGATAGAAGAAAGGAAGATTTGAATATTGTAAAGGCGACATCACAATAATTATAAATGAATGCTTGGACACCTTTGAATGAATGTGTTAGAAGTATTAATTACAGAAAAGTGGCTTCATAATCATTTAAGAATGGATGTGCGCTTGGACACCACTAAATGAGTCAAGATGGAAAAAAAGCCATTATCATGGGAAGTTTAACAAACAAGTAGTATAATACCAAAGAAACTGAGTCAATGCTATATCTGCCAACATTGCAGTTTGTTTCAATGAGCCTGCGCAACATCCATAAGCCACACTGCCATAGTTTGTTGCTAAGTCCAACATCATAGACCTTGTTAACAACTAAACTTGGAAAACTCCCATTTCTTATGAAAAACCCATATACTACATACAAAGATTTAAGCAGATTTTACTCTGGCAGTTTGGGAAAGACTACTTGCTTAAGATTTTACTAGTAGATTCAACACCATGGGAGAACAGTACACAACTAGCAATATCTTACTTGTGTTAAAAGAATAGTCATAAACATATGTCCTCCCATTTGGCAGTCACCACATTTACAATCCCATTTCAAGTGTGAGCATTGAGCAATGTAGTCCCAGACTTTGAAGATAATATGGCTTATAAAGGTCGCAATTTTGGAGGTCCGGGCGGAAAAGCAAGTCTAAGTTTATTCATTCTTAGGAAGATGCTAATTAAGCAAATGCCATTACATTGTAAATTAGTTATTTAGTTGCATCGAATTAGCCACTATTATCTTTCATCTGGATGCCAGATAGCTAATCTCAAGGCCTACTTTCTTTGCTGAAGTAGAAAAATGCTTACACTTAATGGCGTAACTAAAAATCTTTCAGTCTATGAATGATTAATAAGAAATATTCCATTTATTGATGTAACTAGAGAAAGAAGATGAGATTTCCTGTCTCTCTATACATCAAATGGGTCAAAGATAATATACAGTCTAGTGAAGGAGACCCCAAAGTTTACTTTATATCAAAAGTAAATAAAAGAAGACCTCCGGAGTCTCCTTCAGGGGAATTGAAATAGTCCATATTCTATCAGTTAAGCATGCAAGTTTATTGCATACTTTCTTCCAAGCCCAACAATAGATTCAGAAGAATCACTTTGGCAAGTGAGCCCTTTCATATCTGTACAACATGTAAAAAGTTCGAGCAGTGTGATATTTTATAAAAAATAAATAACAAAGCACAACAAGTTCTATCAGCAAAGTCTATAGTTGGAGTATTCTTCGCTGCAAAATTTTATCTCTGAAGGGGAGAGAAACAAAACAGTCAAATTACTGACACACTTCATAGAATGAAAGGAACCAAATGCTTGATAACACTTCCCCCTAAGCATTCACAGATTGTTCAGTCTTTTTCTGGATTTGTTTTGTTTTATCTATTTATTCTTTAATACTATTCAATGAAGCAGCACATACCTTCTCAATCTTTTCTAATTTGATTGATGGACTATCAGAAAACGCTACCAGCAATTGCCAGTTGCGGGAATACAATTCCCTTCCTGGATTGCACAATCATGAGATAAGGTGAAGTATCTTTTGTTTGTTGCTAAACTCAGTTAACTTCTAGCTTTGAAAGATTGTCAATCCCTTTTTATTCATCTACTGGCACATACTACTCCTAAGCCAGTCCAGAAACTGAGATAGATGTTTAGAGTACTGACACTAGCAACACCTACAGCATAAAAGAGGCAAAAACAAGGATATTACAAAATGAACATGTCACATATAGAGTAAATTCAGCGATAGAAGCTGACAATTAAGATTTATCCAAACCAAAAAGTACGTTAGTATTTATGTGGAATGTGCAAGTAGTACACATAGAGGATAAATTTAGAGGAGGTCACATTAAAAATGGTCTGGCCATGTCTTATTCAACCTCCAAATGCACCAATCAGTATGTATAATCTAGTTCTAGGATTCAAACATGGATTAAAGATCAAAAGAAAGGAACAGGCTTATTAAAGGTTAACATTTCCCACATTTAGTATACGATGTGCAAGAATACCAGCATCCAACCTAAAAGTGTAACGCAATGAAACGAGCAGCCTAATACTTTATTAAAATTCTTCAACACCAAGTGCAGGACACACTTCTCTTACAAAACTAAATGTGGACTTTCTTTTTTTTACAACTAAGCAAGTAATTTCTTCTTGTGCCACGGCTGTGATGTAAATATCAATTAGTGTGATTATGAAAATTAATAAGATAAAGAGCAACTTCTCATAGTCTCACATATCATCGTGAGCATCAATTCCATCATCCCACTCTGTTTTATGTCATGAAACGTATATGATGTAACGGCTGGAAACATTGTCAAATTGCACATGCACCAAAACTTTCTAATCTCCACCGAGAACCCCAAAAGGAAGGTGGCGTAGTTAAACCAAAGAATAAATATAACATGCACAAGTGACCAGCGCTACCAATAATCCCCACATGAACAAACCCCATCCTTGAAATGGTGAAATCGATTGATGTCTCTGACTAGAATTTCTCTGTTTGTATATTTTGAAATGAGCTTAGTGAAGGAGTGACAGTCTTCACATAATCTCAAGTTCTTACTAATCCTTATAGTCTCTCCTTTACTGTTATTAATCAACCCAAAGGCAACTGCTAATTTCTCACTATGACCCAATAAAATACGTTCTTTCTCCTCTTCTTCAAGATCATACAGCACGATTCTGGTATTTGGCACATAACCATTCTGCTTCATCTCCATTGAAAGCTTTAGCAACAATGCATGAATTTGCTCAATTTGTGGGTTAATTTCGTCAACTGACTGGAGACAGTAGATTTTCCTCTTTACTTCAATCCAGCTACAACCAGAGACTTTCCGCAACCCTTTGGCTTCCAAAAGCTTCCTAACTCGTTTTACCTCATTCCACATCCTAGCTTCTGCATAAATGTCAGCCAAAAGTACATAGTTCCCAGCATTTGTTGGTTCAAGCTCGAACAACCTTCTGCTTGCCCTCTCTGCAAGGTCAACATTACAGTGAATCCTACATGATCCAAGAAGAGACCCCCAAACTTTGGGTCCTGGTTCAATCCGCATATCTTGTATGATTATAGCCGCTTCTTCTAATTGGTTGGCTCTTCCAAGAAGATCAACCATGCAAGCATAGTGCTCCACAGTAGGGTGCATATTATGTTCTTTCGACATTGAATCAAACAAACGTTTCCCCTCCGCTACAAGCCCTGCATGGCTGCAAGCTCCCAATACACTAACGAATGATATTGGACTTGGTGATACTCCATGTTGAATCATTTCTCTAAAAATTTCAATGGCTTTGGCCCCAAATCCATGTATTCCATAGCTTGAAATCATGGAATTCCATGCAACAACATCCCTCTTGCCCATCTGATCGAACACTCTTCGTCCCAATTCTAACGCACCACACCTTGCATACATTGTCACAAGGGCACTGAGAACAGGCAAAATAGAGTCAAGCCCTTTCCTAAGTATGTATCCATGTAATAGCTTCCCTTGCTCTAGTGCAGCCAGTGCTGCACAAGCTTGAAGAACACTAACCATAGTCACTGAATTTGGCAACAAATCATAGCTCATCATTTCACGAAAAAGCTCCAAAGCCTCAAGAGGTTTCCCATTCTTTGCGTAACATGCAATCATAGCGCTCCAAGAAACCAAATTTTTCTCTGGCATATCATAGAACAAACAGCTTGCATTGCCTACACGACCAAACCTAGCATACATATCAATTAAGGTTGTCATAATATGCAGATGACGCTCATAACCATGTCTCAATATGTGCCCATGAATTTCCTTCCCCTTTTCGAGTGCTGATGATTCAGAAGCAACACAAGCTTTGAGCACGTACGTATACGTGAACCTATCTGATGGAATTCCAATGCGATTCATACGTCTATAGAAGTCCAAAACCTCTTCACCATGGCCAGCTAAAGTCAGAGCCCGGAAAAAGGCGTTCCAAACGAAGATGGTTCGGTTGGAAATTTTATCAAACACTTGGCGGACGTGGTCGATACAGCCCAAATTGGAGTACATATTAATGAGTTTGGTAGCCAAAAAAGGATCTTGATCGAACCCATCATCAATGAGTTTGCGGTGAACAGTTAAAGCGAGGGATAGGGAGTGATCTTGGGAGCAGGAAAGGATGAGCAGCTCGTAGGTACGTTGGGCGGGATTGGGCTCCTGAAAGAGGAGCTGAAGGGCTTCTTTCAGATGTCCTTTTTTGCAAAGAGATTGAATTGAATCGTTGTAATTATGGCTAAAAGTAGAAGTAGTGGGGTTTGGGTTGCTGCTAATGTGGGTGCTACTGCTGGTGGTACAGTGGATTGAGGTTGGACGATATGAATAAGAAGAAGTGAAGACGGGACTAGTTTGGTGCAAAAAGTTGAAGGGAAAGTAAGAAAGAGGAGGAGGTTGAAGAAGAGATGGAGGAGGAGATTGAAGCGACCACATTTACACCATCACAACTTCGATATTTGCTTCAATTCCCGGCAGCGGAGCCAAATGGCCTCTTTTATCATTCAGGTCGTTTGTTTGTAGGTTGTACTAGGTTACTCCAATATAATATTTGGTTACTCAATTCTTTCAATTTATACATAATTAATATATGGACTCATAAGAGGGCTTAGCTAATATTAAGAAAATTAAGGATTATTAATTCCTGCATTAACTATACTTGGATAAAACTCTAAAATACTAAACCGCCCCTCAAACCTTTTTCCTAAATTTCTTTATATACCGAAATAATATTGCAAGGGTATCATTGTAAAGAATATTTTGTACAGTTTTAAACCAAACACAAGCTTAGATTATATATTGCATAGCTAATTTTTAATACAATAAACCAAACACTTAATAAAAAATAATCCCAGCACTACAATTCCTGCATTACTAAATCCCTACATTACTTATGTTCGTACCGAACGACCCCTCAATGTTCTAGAGCGATAAAATTGACCTTTCTTTGGTTGTAATTTTATTATTCAAAACATTTATTAAACATATCTATATAATTGACCGAATTAGTATAATAACCAAATAAGTATTTCAACTTGAGCTTATAGTTTGTTTAAGATGTGCTATTTTTCTCTACATTAAACATTCATAACCAGTGATCTCTAGAATGTATATTCACAAAAAATTCAGTTCAAGGTTTTTAATTATATCTACACTACACAGTAAGTATCACGTTCAATTCTCGCTGCAACTCGATTATTTTTATTCCAAAAGTTTTAATTCATTTTTCCTTAAAATCTTGTCCCGTGTTTATCAGATCGATACCCCAAGCTATTGTACCCTTTTCAACAAAAATAAAATAAAATACTATTATTGCAAAACTACTCATTTTTACGAGAGTTTATCTAAAGCATACGACAATCCTGTACTTCCTTTTAATTAGTTTTAAGTGATTACTATAGGCATTGGTCAAGAAACGTTTTTGAGAAATTTTCTAAAACTCAAATTTATTCTTGTCACTTCGATTACTTCGTCCATAAACTTTTTTTCTATTTTAAAATAGCGATACGCTCTAAAAAAGTAAAGAAGAACTTCCATTCTTGAAGCTACTGCTTCCCGCCTCCTTCGGTTGGCTTCTAAAAGACCAAAAAAGAAAAAAGCTTTGGTTTGAGAATACAGTCAACTCCCTCTATAGCAGCCTCGTTTATTCCGATATTTTTTTGTTTTTATAGTGAATGGTTGTTATACACCTATAACAGCATTTGACGTTTAGATATTTTTTTGCTATTATAAATAAAAATTATCCAAAAATCAATTATATTTACTTTTTAATGTTATATATAAAAGATACGAGAATTATTCAAATTTAAAATCTCGAAAAATATGCATATTTCACTAGTTAAATATTGAAGAAAGCTAACACATTATTAATAAATTCATAATTAAATGTATAAAGATTTAAACTCTAAGATAGACATATTAAAGCTACCTAGAAAAATAAATTCTTCAAAGATTGATGGAAGAACTTTGTAATTGTAGCTTGTTTCGTAGATTTCATTCTTTTACTAGCGATATAACGTTTGAATTGGCGAAGATTCACGTCTAAAGTTTCAGCAAAAAGATATCCAATAGCGTTCCTTTGAAGACAATCTACGAGCTTAACAGTTTTAAATTTTCTTAATAAATATATTTGAAATTTGTCCAACGAAAAATTTTCTTAACAGTTTTATCATGTGCAAATCTTCAAATCTTATATCTTATAAAAGATAGAAACTTTGTTTAATGGAAAAGATTGTGCACATATTTTTAGAATTACTATTAGTAATCTTAAAGATTCTAATAAATATGGTTGTTGTTGTTATAGGTAAAAAGCTATTATAGAGAGGTAAAATATAACTTAAAAATCAGTTCTGGAAAAAACTTGGCTTTTATAGTGAATGACTGTTATATATAGATATTGTTATAGAGATGTATAATTGTATTTCCGGAAAAGCTTTGGAAACTCAAAGCTAGCAGATCCAAATGTCAGATAACATGAGATAAATCGGTTCATGGACTTAATGAGATATAAATGATGCTTAGCAAATGCCAAAGCATGGGAAGGTCCAAGTTTCACACCTGATGAAGCTTGCCTTCTTACAATGTCCAGGACGTAAGATGGACAAACATAGAGAAAATTTCAAGCCATTTATTCCACCGCTCATATGGTTCTTGTCTATGCATAATCTAACACTATGCTCTAGCGAACGAGATCTGAACACCAGTAGAGGCTATTTGGCATTGGTGACTGGCTAAAGTCTCTCCAACTACTTAAGTTTCAAACTCAGGGATGATGGCCGGTTCTTATACTCTTCTTTACTAGAATTCTAAACTTAGTTCAACGACCAGGTTCATATTCGTGGCATGTACCTACTACACATCTCGCTCTGTACTACCTATGCCGATGAACTAAAGCGCTGGGATCTTGTCAACATGATCATCTGTAAAGGCGAATGGCAGCAATGTCCCTGTACAAGCTCTAACAATTTTGTGTATTTGTTGCCAAAAATGGAGTAATCTTTTGGGACACTAGTTTTCTCTAGAGCTTATCTGCTGGCATATAAAAATTATTTCAATCATATAACTTAAAAACAAACTGTACGAAAGTAGGAACTTGTCAACAGATCATCTTTACAAGGTGAATGTCAGTGATGTCCCCGTAAAAGTTCTAAGAATATATGTTCGCGGTTCCTTTATACAAAAGATTTGAGCAGTCTTTGGTTACTATTCTATCTCAAGTTTATCCACTGATCAAACAAAAATACTTGCACAAGTGGATCACCTAAAGGCCAATGATAGGTATTTGTTCACACTACGCATTAGTTGGTGGAAAGAGGATTTCTACACTATTGGAGCAAGGCATATTACACTCATTGTGCAAATATTTTACACTGTCAAAATAAAAACAAAGGTCATAATTAGCCCAGCTAACTTCAATAATTTATGAATATAACCACGTTTAAGCAAAGTTGGACATTTGCTTGCTTTCTGAAGTGGTTGTGGCGACAGAAGAGAAAGAGATGGAGAGATGCAATATCCAACAATTATGGCCTAAATCTAACAACGACGGAAAAAACTGATATTCGAAGACCTTAGAGAAAGCAGAATCTCCAAGAAACTTCCAAGTGAAGATACCTCAAAGACAAACTCACGGTTTATGAAAGATACAATTCCCATACAGCAGTCTAAATGCTCTCAGCTTCCTCCCTTAACATGATCAAACAGACTTTTTCAAAATCTCTTCAGAAGGAATCTCGAGCGTTGCCCCCGCATGTTCTTTCTCAGGCTTCACCACTACATCAAACAACATTCCAATTAATTTGTGAAAAAAGTTGCAGAAGTTAATCGATCCACAGAAACATAACAGAATATCATGGAACTTAGCTGATACATATACTTTCAATTAGTGTAAGCTGATATTCATTACGATATTAAGGAAATTTGCATGGTAAACGAAAATAAAGTAAGAATTCAAGATTTAATGAATTGTCAATTTTAGAATGTTATTCATCTTGACTAGATTTTCTAACAGGTGTATGCAACAACAACACAGGAAATAATGATTGAGTTTTTCATTTGTGATATCGAAAAGTTCCCAAGGCTCATGCTTGAAGGTTGTGGTACTTGGACTTAATCACAAGTTGACAAAATCATTTACTAAAGCTTAACTTACATATTTTAGACCACCAATTAAACAATTTCAAAGAGATGTCTCTCAACAACAAGTTCACAACACACTAGTGAATGGTCATGTCATTACAAGCAGATATGTCTTAATGAAAATACCTTTTGATATTGTTGTGTGTGAAAGATCTTTAAAAGAATTGCATATTCTAAGCATCAAGCATCAAGCATCAAGCATCAAGCATCAAGCGTCTAGGCCCCACATAACTAGCGCCTAGGCACTGTTAAGGAATAAGGATTCAAACGCATGAGAGAACGCCCAAGCGTTAAAACTTCAGAGTGTGCACATGGACACTATCGATTAGTGCCTAGGAACTGTTATGAAGAACCAACATTCAGAGAGTCTGCAGTTAGGCGCTGGCTCAGCCTCTAATGTTTAGCTGCACCGTACTAGCCTATTTTTTTAAAAACAATTGGCAACAATCACATTCTTTCATGGAATGTTACTGTGGTCGTCATTTTGGTTGTTCAAAACAGAATTCTCCAGGTTATAGTTATTTGGATTACTTAACCCAAAAGTCACCGAGATTGCAACAAAAAGATACCATTTGAATAATGGTTAACTATGGTTCGAGCTTGTTCCTTACAATTGTGCAATTTAACTGGTTGTGAAAGTTGTAAGCATTCATACAACTTACGAAGACTAGGAACACATCGAAATGAGCTCTATGAATTAACATATTGTCACTCAGATTTGCATCAGGTCATTCAAATAAGTTCTCCTAGGTAATCTCATCTTGTAAGATTGTCATCAAGAAAAATGCCTTTGCAGCAATAAAACAAACACCTGGTGTGTGCCAATTGAGTATTCCGTATGATCCAAAAAAAGGGAAAAATAATAGCGGAGGAAATTTATAAATGCAGTGATGTATCGGATTAAGATAATGGGGCAGTGAAAAAGAGCATTATTTTTATACCGAAAGCACCAGAGGGGCTGGATTTGGCTTGGACGATCATGGTGGAGATGAACTCAGAGGCATCACGTGCGTCATCCAACAGCCGCTGAATGTCGGCCTCCGATGTCACGTGACGATTCTCCTCGAACTTATTTCTGACCTCGGCGGCGGATTTTTGGAGCATGAAACCGTCGCCGGCGAAGGTTTTCCGAGTGGCCTTCAGCACTGATCTGTAGGCTCGAAGTGCTTCTACTGCTCTCCCGCTCGCCATTTCCTCTCTCCGTTGTCTCAGCGAGCTTAATTGATAACCCCGCGACTATAATTTCTCCCTGAATTCGAGAAATGTTTATGCATAAGAGATTTAATTTATATGAATTGATAGTGTAAATCTTTTACCATCAATGCTTATCCTTTGAAATGAGTAATAGTTGGATTTGTATGCGTTTTAAAGTATATATGATTTAATTTAACACAATGATATAAGAATAACAAATAATTGAATTAAAGAAAAATAAATAGATCAAACCAAATGCGAAAGGTAATTGAGCCTGGTTTTAAGATTAACACTAAATATTGGTTCCGATCAAGCCCTCGAGACGGGCTTGGTTGCAACTAAATAAATAAGCAGCTGAAAAACACATTGAACAGTAGTTAGAGAACAAAAATAAACTTTATTGCTTTGATATACGTGCCAATAATAGTTGAAAAATAAAAAGGTTCTCTCCTTTATATAGCAGGGGAATTTCAATCGTAATACAAGTCTAAATAAGGTAAAAGTCTCTTCTAGTAAATCGTGATAAACAATTGATATCGGGCGAGATTTGTGTCATAATATCCAGTTGAGGGTGGAAATTTCGGCCCCTTGTTTGTCCTTTCTAACCGTCTTTCCTTTAGCCTCGGTTCTTCACTTTGCTTGAACTCGATTTTTTCCATGTTTGGCCATGTCCGATTCTTGGCGCACCATTCGTCCTCCCCGGGCTCTGATCTTGTCACGACCCAGCCGGAGGGCCGCGACAGGGCACCGGACCCTACTTGCAGAGCGCCGGCGTACCCCTCATATTTGCTATCTTACTTTCTTTGTTATCCACAAAACCTGTCATACACATGCAGTTTTGAACAACATCACATTAGGCAGAAACATCATACCTTGACATAAACATACTTATATACATAGTGTGCCAACGGGACTACAGCGCAAAACAATACAACATGATACATATGCCGACGAGGCAATACAACTGTACATGAGTCAACCCAACACTGGTCCATGCATACATTAACATTTGTCTAATGAGCCTCTACAAGAACATACATTAAGCAACCTATGTCGGAACAGGGACCCGACATGCCCAACATATCTACACAAGGTGCATACCAAAGCTGTAGCAAGTCCGGAAGATGAATCTTGCTAATATCTGCTGAACTGGTAGCCTACTGCAGTGGGGGAGCTCTGTCTATCAATCGATTAGGACCTGCAGCACGACATGCAGCGTCCACGAATAAAGGACGTCAGTACGGATAATGTACTGAGTATGTAAGACAGGAAACACAATATAAGAGCAATGATATAAGCATCAGGATAGAAACACATAACCTTTATAACATTATTATATACATGTTTATTACCATTATTATCGTCTTATGCTCTTGCCTCTGTGGGCTTGTCATTTTCATATACATTTGTTGTTACTGTAACCGTTACATAATCGTTACCTCATACAATCACATACGCCTCCCTGGGCTCATCGTCATCTTACGCCTCTGCGGGCTCGTCATCATATGCCTCTGTGGGCTCATCATCATCACATGCCTCTGTGGGCTCATCATTATCATATCATATCTTACCCGGCCGTGCTAGGCGCGGTCACAACATGCCCGGCCTTCAGTAGGCGCGGTCAACGGATTCAATCACACATATATTTAATACATTACAAGTTCATTTATAAATAAGCATTCCAGACCCTTTTTAGTGACATACATTTATTATCCCCTTTTTCACACATAGTTAAGAATACCTCTTTAACAGGTGCTTAATACGATTCAAGGGTTACCATCAGCATTGATATCGTGAAACAAGAATAATCATTCCATAGAGGGAAAACAATATAAGCAACACTAACTTCTAAGAATAGAATATTCTTTGGGGCTCGTTCGTGGCATTGTATTCAATAGGAGTCGTGCAAAAGAAAGAACGGTATAGTCCCACATACCTGGTACTTGCTGCGTCAGTTCTTGAGCTACGCAATTTGCTACAATTCCTTAGTCTACAATTAAGGAATAGTTCAATCGTTACTCACTACGCGTGATAGCTATCATTAACCACAATCTCCTAAATTCAGGTGGTGCTCCTCTACACCCTTCCTCCCCTAACCCTCGTCAAACGTATTTACAGCACATGCAACCCATTTACAACCCCTAATAACCATGACCCATTCCGTTTAACCCTATTTATTTTGATTTCATAGCTTTTAGTCATACTCCCATAAGTTCTTACAGGCATGCAACCACCTATCATGAATGCTTAAGGGGGGGATTACATGAAAGAGAGCAGTAATTTACTTTGTATGTGAATTATTTGATCCTCTTCTTTTATTCCTTGAATTCTAGGTCTTGCCCTCAATGTGGGTTCATAGGAGGAGGAAGCTCAGCTAGGGTTTCTCTCTTAGTTCTTCAATTCCTTGCTTTCCTTCTTCAATCTAGAGTTTGGAAGAGAGGAAAATTGGTTGTGTAGGGGTGGGGCTTTGAGAGGGGTCGTTTGGGGCCTTCTACTATGCTTGGACTCAGAAAAATGAAGGAGGGACGGGTTTGGGTCCCTTTTATAGGCCTGGCAATAAGTGGTACACGTACCTGACAAATTTCAGGTTTGCGATCGCATACCCATCGCAAACAGGATATGCGGTTCGCATTCTGGTCGCAAATCTCACCCCAGAAATCTGTTGAATTATGCGACGCAGAAGGGCCAGATTTGCGGTTCGCATTTTCAACAATGCGATCGCATTCTGGTCGCATTTCAGACACGGATTCAGCCCAGAACTCCGTTCCATTCTGCGATGGACGGTGTCACATTTGCGGTCCGTATTTGCATTATGCGGTCCGCATTCTGGCCGCATATTTGACACAATTCCAACCCAGAAAATCTGTCTCACTTTGCGATCTTGGTGCTGGATATGCGGTCCGCATTTGTGCTTTGCGGTTCACATATCTAGCTATGCGACACTTCTGCTCTTTTCTTAACATTAAACTATTTTCCGGGTTCTTGGGTCCTCATATGTAAACTATTTCATGGTGTATTCTAATGTACGAATATACGGGTTATAACAGATTTGTAGGGAGCCCTCGACTTTACCCGAGGCTCATCGGTCCGTGCTGTCTTCTCATTTTTTTTCATCGGGAAATCGGGGGTAACTTTATCCCGATTTTACCCGTACACAGATAGCTCTCTCACTTTTCAGAGAGTAGATTTATAGAAATGATGAGAAGTGATTAACTGAATCTAGTCCCTTCCTCCGTACGCCACAAGCGAGTTGACAAGCCACTGAAACATCCTATCAGTCGCGTCGTTCTGACTTCAGACACGTGTTAGCCGCCGGTTGACCACCTTCGGTAGACATCGAATGCGAAACGTCACACATTCATTATTTCCTTCTTATAATGCTCTGGTTTCCTCTATTCACTTTTTTTTACTTTCCGATTTTGAATCTTCTTGAGTTATCCTCGAATTTTTTACGTGTTCATCACTCTCTCAAATCTTCACAAACTGTTCTTCACATCTTCATTTCTTCATCTTTAGTCTTCAAATCTTCATACTTTGCCTTTAAATCTTTAAACTAGATCTTCAAATATTCATATCAATCTTCAGACCTTCATATCAACCTTCAAACCTTCATATTCCCATATCAAGATGGCAAAAACCTCAAAATCGGTGCCTCAAAATACTGCTCCTGCAACATCTACCCCTACAGCAGATACCGAGGCGACCTTTCCGGTAGCAACCCCGAAACCTTCTTAAAGAGTTTATCCCCGGGGCCTGCTCTATAGATAACGAATTTAAGGTTGAAAAAGCATCCAAACAAGGAGATCGAGGTGAGGAGGCGTGGATGCATATATGCTCCACCACCGAGGAAATGCTCCAAGCGGTCCGGGAGGATTACAATTGGGAAGGCAAAGACGTAGTCATTCCTGGTCCTGATAAGGATATCACGACGCACGTGGAGGGATATTTAATCATTTATACATATCCCTTGACGATCGGTCCGATGGACAGAGTGGTCCTTGACTTTTGTAAGAGGTACGAGATCTGCCTCGGGCAGATCCACCCGTCCTTTTGGAGGATCGTGACCCTTCTCCGTCACTTTGCTAAAAACATGGAGGAGCCCCGGTTCACGATAGACCATTTGCTCCGTGTCTATAGCCCCTGAATCTTTCAGGGGTTTAATCAAGCTTGTTCGACGGGCAAGGAAGGCTCCCTTCTCTAGCATTGATAAGGAAAGGGACCGAGGATGGCAGGGGAGGGTTTGTTTGGATAAAGACCGAAGATCTCATTCCCTCCAAGTTTATGTCGTTCCCTAAGAAGTGGAACTCAATACGTAAGTCCATCTCCTCTTAAATTGTCAAAATAACCTTTTGAATTTACTTTTCTTTCTTATTACTCATTTTTTCTGATATCCCCAATGCAATCCCCCGTTTTAGGGAGTGGATCGAGGGCATCTGCAAACAACTTACATATTTCGAGCGCGAGTGGCGCAAGCTTTCCACAGGCAAATAGGAAGCTCAATCTCATGGTGAGTGTCCCCCTTCTCCCTGTTAAAATCCTCTTTTACCTTTTGACTTTGACAAAGTCTTTTCCTTTCATAGGTTTGCCCAATACCACCGAACTTCGGGATCGAGGCTGTGGCCTCATCCTCGCCTAAAAAATTCTCCCCTTTGGTATAACTTACTGTCGAGGCTACTGCGAAGAAGGAGGAGAAAACACGAAAGAAGAAAAGGCCCTCTGACTCCTCGGACGCTCCCGCCGAGGCCAAGAGAAGAGGATCGTGGTCAGGGTCAGAAAGAGTACCAAAAGAATTACTCATGCTAGGGTCCCGGATCCTGACTCTCTTTATCGGCTCAGGGAATACCCCGAGGATGATGACATCGAGTTCGTCGTCCACGAGCTGATCGACGCTGCGCAAGAGCTGGCAACCTTAGAGGAGGTGATCGTAAAGTTGAATCCTCCTAAACTTGAGAGCCCGCGGAGGAAAGAGGCCACCGACATCTAACATTCTGAAGTCACCATCTCACACGGAGCCTCTTTTTGATGAGGCTTAGGCCATTACAGAAAAATCAACCGAGGCGTCAAGGGCCGTGGACGAAGCCCTCAATTTGTTTTTTGAAGGCGTAGACGTTGACATCCTAAAAGACTACTTCGGTTTTGGCCATCTGGAGATCCCGAAAAGGAATGCGCTGCCAGGTCAGGTGGGCCAAGTTCGAGCCCAAAGCTCGTGAAGCAGTTCCCTGCCCTGAGTGTGGACCCTAATCGGAAGAAGACGGTTATGTTCATAGTACCGGTGGATACTATGATTCTATTCGGGCCAGTCGGTGTGGCCAGTTACCTCCGTTTCTTGGTAACCGAAGAGGACCAAGCAAAAATGAACGAGGTAGACGGGTCAAGCCTCTTCAACAAGGCACAAAAGGGCGCTGAACAGGGTATATTTTCTTCCCATCATATCTTTAAAGAGTTTATTTTTCCTTAGCAGATTTTAACGATATTTCTTCTTTTACGCATCAGGCCTTGGTGCTTCATCATTAGAGCTTCCACTGGTCCCGAATGGAGGTGAGTTACCTCGAGTTCGAGCTCAATGAGCAGGTCCGATAAAAGGACATGTACAAAGCTCTTTGTAAGCAAAAAGATAAAGTCCTCAGGGGCCACTCCGTCCTCCAAGCCGAGCTGGAAAAAGCTCAAAAGGAGGCCTCGAAGGCGAAATAGGAACACGCCCTTCTAGTTGAAAAGGTAAGGGCGTTTGAGATTAATAACGAGAGGTTAAGCGCAAATTCTAACACCGCAACCTTGTAAGTCCAAGAGAAGATAGACCTGGTTGACCAGCTTAGGGCCGAGATGAACGAGGTCAAAGCCTCAACCGAGGAGCAAAATGAACCTTCTAGCCTCGGAGCGGGATGCCACCAAAGAGGATTTGGCATCAACCTGAGTACAACTCTGGGTGATAAGAGAAAAATCAGACAAATGGTCTCAGCTAAATGAGGAACTCTGGACGCAACTCGACTCGATCGTTACATAATGGGATGCTCTCGACCACGAATTCACCGCGCTGAAGTCCAAATTGGAGGCGGCTTCGAACGAGGCCTTCGAAGTTCAAGACATATTGGCCTAGTACAAGAACGATGTAGAGGTAGCTGAGTCCCGTGTAATAACGAAGGCCGAGTGCGTAAAGTGACTGTCTTAGAGAGAGACCCTTGAGGAGATCCATGCCCGGGGGATTGACCTAGCGGATGGGATCGAAGAGGCGAAGAGGCTTGAAGCTGAAGCCAAAGAGAGATACCAACCCGATGGTTCAGGAAGCAAGTCAGGCTCTGACGAAGACTTGGCAAGAAATGCCTTATTTTTTGTTCTTCGTTGCAGCTCCATATTTTGTATTTTGGGGCCGTTTCATAATGCTTTATAAATACCTTTTGGTGTGTGTGTGTGTGTATATATATATATATATATATATATGAGAAATATAATTAAGACTGCCTAAAAATCTCTGTAATTGAGTTTTGTCAGTTATGACATCAGGAAATTTCGAAGCAAATTCAATACTACGATTAATAGGAATTATTTTTCCCTTTTCAATATTATGTCCTAAAAATGTAATATTAGTTTGAAAAAGATTCATTTTTTGTTTAGAAATAACCAAACCATTTTGTATAATAATTTTCCTAAATATTTCTAAGTGTCTGAAATGACTTTCAATATTTTTTGAAAATACTAAAATATCATTGATATAAATAATTATAAAATTAGTATAAGAGATAAAAATATCATCCATAATCTTCTGGAATTCAGAAGGGACATTTTTCAATCCAAACGGCATAACATTCCACTCATATTGTCCCATTGGAACATTAAAAGCATATTACTGACTAATTTAGAACTTTGACAGGGTTGATTCCTTAGTAATCCTTTCTGTAGCTACGTCGAAGAGATCCTGTAGTCCCGTTGGTATCAGAGCCATGTGAAAGAATAGGGATAGAAAACTAAGTTTAGCACCATTTTTCTAATGAATATCATTAAGAAGCAGTCTACTGTTAAAAACAGTAGAAAAGAAGAGTATGATATGCCACAACAGTTAGATCTTCTTAATAGGTGGACGATCCCTAAGATTCAACCTAAGGTCATATACCAGTTAGGTACTTTTGAAAGATTAGGTTTAAAACAAGTAGTCAAAACTACTGAAGAAACTATCACGGTAGACAATGATCATGCTACCTTTAGATTATTATCTGAAAATGACTTAGCCCCTTATAGAGAATCTCATAAATTTCTACATATTGGTTTAATTCAAGTTGCATTTAAGCCACTTACTTTAAGAGGCTTACCTGAAAGTAGCAGCTCTCAGAGATGGTAGAAACCAAAACTGGAAGAAATCCCTAATAGGGACAGTACAAACCAGTTTGGCTTATGGCCCTGTTTATTTTAGTGCTTATCCTAATTTGCAGATTTCTTTGAGTGATGAAAACTCTTTGAATGCTTTAATATTAAGCATTAAACTCCATGGTTATGATTATTTTCCTGGTACTGAAGTTATATGTATTTGTTATAGAATTTATTATAAACCCTTATATACTTTGAATCCTATGTGCAAAATTACGGATTTCAAAAAAATGAAACTATTTTGATAGAAACCAATTTTGGTACATCCAAAGTGATTACTAGAAGACCTATTAAGTGGGATGAAATAGATTTTCCCAAAGAATGGGTCATTGAGGAGGCAATAGCTCCTCGAAATAATGTTAACAGTGAAATAACAGAAGTTGAACAAACTTCTGATGGAACTGTTAAGATCAGCTTCAATGAACCAGATCAGACTGATAATATTAGTTATTCATCTAGATTAACTGGATCTAATTCTTCTTATATTTCTCCTGTTGATTATAAAGTAGATTTTCCTTCAAGAGCATCTACTTCACAGATTAGGGATAGAATTGATGTCATAAAAATTAGCACATATAATATTGCTAGTGCTATTCCAGACCCAACCGAATCGGAAATGGATTTTTCAAATGGTTTACATGGATAGTGACCAAATAGATTTTAGTCCGGGATCACCGGCAAGAAAATTAATACAGGCAGAATTCAAAAAGCCCAGATGAGAACTCTTTAGAAATTGGTTTTTTGACAATTTTAATGAAAAACTAATAAAGTTTTTCCAAGAGGATTTTTATAATGATATCAATAGGCATAACAAGCTTATAGCTTTTGTACCTTGGTTTATGTCTAAATACGTTGATGGTTATATTTCCATGTTAGAACGAGATTATAAGCTTAGTAATGGTGAAATTACTATGTCTGTTTTTCCACCTCAAACATCTTTCCAAATGGGAGAAAAAGATATTTATTATACTGCTTTCTTTAAGTTATTTGATGATAATACAAGCACTATTACTGCTAGAAATTTAAATACAATGTTGACTCAAAATAATTACATAAATATCTATGTGAGTATTTTGGGTGAACAAGTATCTTCTATTAGTGATAGATTGGACAAGCTTATAGCAGAAGTCCAAAAAATTAGTAGCAAGGATACCCATAAAAGGTAAGGAGCAAATAGCAACTTCCAGTATCCAACCACCTCCAGAAGTCAAAGACTTTAAATTGAAAAGTCTAGATGACTTGGAGAAACTTCTTAATAAGAAATTTGAAGGATTTAAAATTAGTCCTTTAAATTTAGAAAATATTTCTGATGAGGAAAGAAAAGAAAAACTTTCTGATGAGATTAATAAAATCCCAGAGAAGTTTGCTAGAAAACCAGTACAAATGATGTACTATTATCATAGACCAACCCCTCAGGATGTCTTACTGGAAGAACCTGAGCCCAATTACTTCTCACAGAGTTATAGTGGTAAAGAAATCTATGAATGGAACATAGATGGTTTTACAGATAGGTGCATAGGATGCTTATGTATAGTACTATCTGTAAAGTGAATAATAATTCTGAGAAAGCCATAGCAGATATGATTATCGGAGTTTACTGGCCAATTAAAAGACTGGTGGGACAATTATACGACTAATAGTCAAAGAGCTGATATTTTAGGAGCCGTTAAAATAGAAAATGGCCAGAATGTGCAGAATATAGTTTATTCTTTAGTTCTTAATATTATAGAACATTTTTCAGGAAGATGGTCAGATAATAGCGAGACCATTAGAACTATGCTTCAGAACCTAAGATGTCATACACTTACTGAATTCAGATGGTATAAGGATGTGTTCCTTTCAAGAGCCATGGAACTACCAGAGTGTAATAGCACTCACTGGAAGTCTAAATTTATAGATGGGCTTCCCACTTTATTCGCTGAAAGAGTTAGGAAAACTCTTAGAGGTACTATGAGTGTAGATTATAATAGTTATACTTATGGTAAGTTAATAACTGTAAGCACTCAGGAAGGTTTAGCTCTTTGCAATGAGATTAAGCTAAACCAAGAGATCAAGAAGCACCGTCTAAATGAGAGACAACAATTAGGAGAATTCTGTGAGCAATTTGCCATAGATATTCCTAAAATTAAGAAATCTCATAAGAAAAAGAAGAAAGACCAGAAAGAGCCTTATAGGAAAAAGAGGAGAGTTAATTCTGAAAAAAGAAGGGAAAAGACCGAGAAAAGAAGGTCTAGTTATAAGGAAAAAAAAGACTTTATCAAGTCTAAAAAGCCCAATGCTTGTTATAAGTGTGGTAAAGTAGGGCATTATGCCAAAGACTGTAAGGTTAAGGATAAGATTAAGAACCTTGACCTAGACGATAATATTAAGGATTCGTTATATAAGATCCTATTAAATTCATCTCCGGAATGCAGTGACACAGAATCTTCAACTGGTGAAGATTTGAAGGTGTTACAGAATGAAGAATACTATTCTTCTTCAGAAACAGAATGTGAACCTTGCAAGCAAGGCCAGTGTTGTGACAACAACACAGAAGATGTTTTTATAATATTTATTCGCAGTTTAAGGATTTAGATATTAATGTCCTTTCCAATGACAATATAATAGAACTACTAAGAGTTATTAAGGATCCTGAGTTGAGATCCCAGATCATTGATAAGATGAATCCTATCAAGGAGGATAATCTTAAGAGTTCCAAATTGGAGGAACTTCCCCCCCAAGAAGGGCCTTATACTATGGCTGATATAAAGAGGAATTTAAGAGAAAAATACCACGCCATAGATAGACCTACTACGAAAGAAGAGATTAATAATCTCAAGAGTGAAGTTTCGAGTCTAAAGGCTTCTAATATAGCCTTAAATAAGAGGATTATTAAATTAGAAAGTCCTCAGATTAATACCAATTTAGAATTTAGTACTGATATACTGAATTAGGAATTGGTCCCAGTACTTCTTAATACGGAGAAAAAAGATGATTTTCTAGGAAATGTGAAATTGCCTGACAATGAATTTTTGCAAAAATTACAGTTCTTTACTACGCAAAAGTTTTAAATAAAAGTAACTCTTTTAATTGATTATAATTTCAAAAAAGAGTTTGTTGCATTATTTGATAGTGATGCTGATTTAAATTGTATAAAAGAAGGAATAATACCTTCTAGATATTTTCACAAAACTACTCATAGATTAAAAAATGCTAGTGGACAACATATGGGTATTACTTATAAATTACCCAAAACATTTATCTGCAAAAATAACATTTGCATTCCCGAAAATTTTATTTTAATCAAAGATATTCATCAAGATATAATATTAGGTGTGCCATTTATTCATAAAATCATGCCTTTTACTAATTGGGATGTTGATAGCATTACAGGTAATTACAATGGAAAACCAATTACTTTTGAGTTTATAGCTCAACCGGTCCAAAGATTTTTGAACGAAATTATTTTCAATAATATTACTGCAAAAAATAAACAGATTGATTTTCTTAAAAATGAAATTTGCAGTCTTACAATTGAACATGATTTGAAAGCTCCGAAATTAATAGAAAAAATTGATTCAATAAAGAATCAGTTTTCTTTACAGATATGTGGAGATCATCCAAACCAGTTTTGGAACAGGAAGCGTCATATAGTAAGCCTTCCTTATGAAGAAGGCTTTTCAGAGGGTAATATCCCTACTAAACCTAGACCATGTCAAATGAATTCAGAATATCTGAAATTATGCAAAAAAGAAATTGATTCTCTAATAGAGAAAGGTTTAATAAAACCTTCAAAGTCCAAATGGTCTTGTACTGCTTTCTACGTTAATAAACATGCGGAATAGGAACGTGGTGTTCCTAGACTTGTTATAAATTATAAGCCCCTTAATAAGGCACTGAAATGGATCAGATATCCTATTCCTAATAAGAAGGATTTACTAGATAGACTTCATGATACGATTGTATTCTCCAAGTTTGATTTAAAAATCAAGATATTGGCAGATTCAGATATCTGAATCAGACAGGTATAAAACCGTTTTTGATGTTCCAATGGGACAATATGAGTGGAATGTTATGCCGTTTGGATTGAAAAATGCCCCTTCTGAATTCCAGAAGATTATGGATGATATTTTTATCTCTTATACTAATTTTATAATTGTTTATATCGATGATATTTTAGTATTTTCAAAAAATATTGAAAGTCATTTCAGACACTTAGAAATATTTAGGAAAATTATTATACAAAATGGTTTGGTTATTTCTAAACAAAAAATGATTCTTTTTCAAACTAATATTAGATTTTTAGGACATAATATTGAAAAGGGGAAAATAATTCCTATTAATCGTAGTATTGAATTTGCTTCGAAATTTCCTGATGTCATAACTGATAAAACTCAATTACAGAGATTTTTAGGCAGTCTTAATTATATTTCTCCTTTATAAAGGATTTAGCTAAGGATAGTGCTATTCTTTATGATAGACTAAAGAAGAATCCAAAGCCTTGGACTGAAAATCATACCAAGGCATATAAGCTTATTAAGAAGAAGGTTAATAACCTTCCATGTTTAACCCTTGCTAATCCAAACTGGGATAAAGTGGTTGAAACCGATGCCTCTGATATAGGCTTTGGAGGAATTCTGAAACAGATATGTCCTACTAATAAACAGAAATATCTTGTACAATTTTATTCTGGGAAATGGAATAATTCTCAAAAAAATTATGCTACTGTAGCTAAAGAAATTTTAGCTATAGTCAAGTATGTTTTAAAATTTCAAACTGATCTTTATAATCAAAAGTTTTTAATAAAAACTGATTGTCATGCTGCCAGATTTATTTTTAATAAAGATTTTAAACATGATGTTTCTAAATAGATGTTTGCAAGATGGCAGGCTTTATTGGCTCCTTTTGATTTCGAAATTATATACAAAAAGGGTAGTGATAATCATCTCCCTGATTTTCTTACTAGAGAATATGTGAATTCATAATTCTCATGTTTCATTTTTTATATGAGACCTCAATATACACCCCCTCGATGTAGGGGAAGAGGCAATGGAAGAGGTCGAGGTAATATCCTCGCCCAAATTGGTAACCAAAAACTGATATCTGCTAATATTGCAGAAAGCTCAAGCTCAAGGGTTAATGCTGATCACCTCATGTACAAGGAGTTCATTGTCACGACCCAAATTTCCCACCCCAGGGAATCGTGATGACGCCTACTAGTGAAAGCTAGGCAAGCCAATCAACCGGACTATTTTTCCTTTTTCTACTTACGAGTACGTTTGCAGCACAAAATATCAACCAAAACTGGCAACATCAAAACGATATGAATTAAACTTCATACTTTACAAACATCATCAATACCAAATCCCTTACAAACTACCCAAGATCTGGCGTCACAGTTTCACAGACTGTCTAAGAGTACTACAAATAAGGTTCTGAAAGAAATAACAAAATACTGTCTCCGAACTACGTGGAAGAAATAGGTAAAGGAAATGGACAGGGGACGCCAAGATCTGCGAACGTCTGCAGTACTACCTTAGGTCGCCTGATAATCACAAAGCTGGAAGTTTTCTACTGTCCGAAGCCTGCGGCACTGGGATCTGCACAAAAGAGTACAGAGTGTAGTATCAGCACAACCGACCCCATGTGCTGGTAAGTGCCTGGCCTAACCCCGGCGAGGTAGTGACGAGGCTAGGACCAGACTCCAGATAAACCTGTACAGTTATCAACATATATGTATCTACAGCAGAAAACTAGAAATACATAAACAATTTAAATGGGG